>JARFJB010002425.1:800000-857894 GCA_036346205.1 Vesta saturnalis | reverse complement strand
TTATCGGTACTTATTTTCATGGTATAAAGATTAATTTTATTAGTATCATTTTTTCCTTAATTATCTGGTTCCAAACTTAAATATATCCTTACCGCCTAACTAATAATTTTGTACATAATTAAAATCGATTTGTTATCATTTACATATAGCCTAGTTAGTTTAATTTATTAATTTGCTTTTGGACTTGAGTTGCTAATTTCTTTGCTATGTTTCAGCGTTTCTTCGTTTAGTAATATTTTACATTATCATTGATTTTGAATTATCGCCGCTTAATACATGATTCTTTATTTTTTATTATCAATTCTTAAACCGTGCGTCAATTTATTTTATTTATTTATTTTTAATTTAAACTGATTTGTTGGCTGTTTGTTTTATAAACCTTAGATTCAATTTTTTTTGTAGCTGACCGTATAAAAGGAACTTAGTTTGTTTAAGAGTTGATTTTCGTTTGGTTAATTTTCCGCTGCCGTATTTATAATAAATTTTTTTGTTAGCCATTTGATGAGCTTTGGTATATTTTTGTAAATAAATTACATTTATTTTTATTTTTGTGAGCAATTTTGTTACGCTATGAGAAGTTCTTTATTCACGACCGTTTAATAATAAAATTTTCTTTTATCAGCGGTTGCTCAATTATCTTTAATTTTCTATTAATAAATAACGTTCTCTTCCCTCCGTTTTGCATTACCGAGTTGATTATTTTTTTTTAAAACTGTTTAAATCTCAACTCGCCGTCCGTTTGCCGCTTAATATCAGATTACAGCCACACCGATTTAAATCTTCAGAAACCCTGGTAGACCGACATCTTCACTGACGCTACTTGGACCGCTTTTACCCCTTTAATTCTCCACGAAGAGGAATCTAGGCCTCTATATCACCAGTTACCTAGATTGGCGCTCGAGTAACCCGATTATACCGCGATAGTCCAACCGCAGTTCACCGCTTTGATAATAACTAACCGTCCACCGAAGGTAAAAGCGTTATACTTTATCAGATTCAACACAAGGTATAGAGTATACTATTTCTGATTGGTTTAGAGTGGAAGATTTATCTTTAATTTTACTAAACAGTTGGTTAATAGTTTTATATTATAATATGCAAAACGTATTCTGTAATTCTAAAAACGGTAACAACCCTTGAAGTTAAATATGGAATATAAGGAATAGTGTTATAGATTAAATTATCAATTCGTTGATTTAGCCTATTACTTATAGTAATATTGTCATGCGGTGTATTAAACAATATTTTTTTCATCAGAGTGTTAGGGTTCTCCATAAATACATCCTGAGGTTTTTTAAATTAATATTGTAGAATGAAGGATGTGATATTCTTAAAATTCTATTTTTAAGACCTTTAATTGTATTAATCTTTTGATATATAGGTTGATTAGAACCTTCCATTACTGGTAGGTTTTTAGTACCAATCTATTGTTAAAATATTAGATGCAGTTCTAATTACCCTAGTGTCCAAAAGTGCAACATTGTTATCATTCTCTTTTTCAATTGTGAATTGAATATGTGTGTTAAAAGAGTTAAAAACTTCAAGAGTATTTTCTATCTGGTTTGACGGAATACTACAAATATCATCTACACATTTTTTTATAGAAGGTAAATGAAATGGCAACAAATGTAAGATATTGTCCAATGCGTAGTCCATAACTATATTTGCTAAAATAGGACATAATGGAGAACTTATTGGATAAAAGATAAAAGATAAAACTCACTCTAAACCAATCAGGAATAGTATAACCTGTGTCGATTGTGATTAAATTTACGTGGGTCAAACTTATCAGACACTAAAAATAGGTTAACGCACATAAACGTGCCGTAAGTTAACAAATAAAAGATATTTTACGTTTTAGCTTCACATTCTCAGGACTTAAATCATCAACCAAATTTTAGTTGTATAAAATTATTAGAAAAAATCAAATTACAAGAAGAGATTTATTCTTATCTCTTAGAAATTTAATTTTGTTATATTATATTTAGGATTCATTACTGTAAAATTATTACTGTGAGATTTGTACATAATATTTATTAAGATAGCGGTTTATCACTTCCGTCAACAAATGTGGTGTGTATACTTGTTTGTTAAATTTAATTTCTATTGTTAATGTAACTACATAGTAAGTTAGCCTCCTGAATATTGTTAACTTACTATTCGTTTACTGTAGTTTCTCCCTGAAGAAGCATTGGATAAATGCGCAATATTGGAGATATAGATAAAAAGTTAAGACTTACTTTGAATACCTAGCGATATCCGAATTCACAGAAAATACAAGGATGTTGCTTAGATACGTGAAGGACACTGTCGTAGTTTGGCAACACGACAAGCATAAGCTAGGTGAATTCCTAGATCATCTAAATAGAAAATATCGATAAAACACTCAAAGAAAATGGCGACCCCGATGTAACACCTAACCTAAACAGGAAAGGGTAACCGGAAAAGAAGAACCTAAATATACAGCCATAATACCATATAAACAAGGTACCTTAGACAAAATACGAATAATAGGCACCAAATACAAGATACGCACTGCCTTCAAATCCACCAGAACGTTCAGGGAATACTAACCAAAATCAAACCACACAATGAAGATCAGAATTCCAAGAATTGTATATACAACCTGCCAAGCGAATGCGACAGAGCATACATAGGAGAGAGCAGTAGACCACTCAAAGTAAGAACACAGGAACATAAGAACAACGTCCGCAAGGGCGAAACAGAAAAATCAAGAATCGTTGAACATGTCTGGAACAGAATACGCATCGTATCTCAAAAATTACATAGAACATAATAAATTCACTATTTTAAAATCTATAAGCTGGTATTTTTATATCTTTGAAATATGCAGTTGTTTCAGAAATATTTCATAAAAACAAAAACTTTGCCTAATAAACTCTCCTCCTCGACGCTGGATTTTTCCTAAATCAAATCAACTTCAGGAGAAATGAAAACAAGCTTAAATACGAAATTTTAAGTACGTAAGTGTTTTCGTGGATGCTATGATACATTTACACACACACACACACGCACGCACGCACGCACGCACGCACGCACACCACTCACGCTCGCCTCGCGCTCGCGCTCGCGCTCGCGCTCACGCTCGCACGCACGCACGCACGCACGCACGCACGCACGCACGCACGCACGCACGCAAGCAACAAGCAAGCACGCACGCACACACGCACGCACGCACGCACGCACGCACCCACCACACCACACACACACACACACACACACACACACACACACACACAGACACAGACACAGACACAGACACATACACAGACACAGACACAGACACAGACACAGACACATACACAGACACAGACACAGATACAGACACAGACACAGACACAGACACAGACACAGACACAGACACAGACACAGACACAGACACAGACACAGACACAGACACAGACACAGACACAGACACAGACACAGACACAGACACAGACACAGACACAGACACAGACACAGACACAGACACAGACACAGACACAGACACAGACACAGACACAGACACAGACACAGACACAGACACAGACACAGACACAGACACAGACACAGACACAGACACAGACACAGACACAGACACAGACACAGACACAGACACAGACACAGACACAGACACAGACACAGACACAGACACAGACACAGACACAGACACAGACACAGACACAGACACAGACACAGACACAGACACAGACACAGACACAGACACAGACACAGACACAGACACAGACACAGACACAGACACAGACACAGACACAGACACAGACACAGACACAGACACAGACACAGACACAGACACAGACACAGACACAGACACAGACACAGACACAGACACAGACACAGACACAGACACAGACACAGACACAGACACAGACACAGACACAGACACAGACACAGACACAGACACAGACACAGACACAGACACAGACACAGACACAGACACAGACACAGACACAGACACAGACACAGACACAGACACAGACACAGACACAGACACAGACACAGACACAGACACAGACACAGACACAGACACAGACACAGACACAGACACAGACACAGACACTAAATATACAGCCATAATACCATATAAACAAGGTACCTTAGACAAAATACGAATAATAGGCACCAAATACAAGATACGCACTGCCTTCAAATCCACCAGAACGTTCAGGGAATACTAACCAAAATCAAACCACACAATGAAGATCAGAATTCCAAGAATTGTATATACAACCTGCCAAGCAATGCGACAGAGCATACATAGGAGAGAGCAGTAGACCACTCAAAGTAAGAACACAGGAACATAAGAACAACGTCCGCAAGGGCGAAACAGAAAAATCAAGAATCGTTGAACATGTCTGGAACAGAATACGCATCGTATCTCAAAAATTACATAGAACATAATAAATTCACTATTTTAAAATCTATAAGCTGGTATTTTTATATCTTTGAAATATGCAGTTGTTTCAGAAATATTTCATAAAAACAAAAACTTTGCCTAATAAACTCTCCTCCTCGACGCTGGATTTTTCCTAAATCAAATCAACTTCAGGAGAAATGAAAACAAGCTTAAATACGAAATTTTAAGTACGTAAGTGTTTTCGTGGATGCTATGATACATTTACACACACACACACCCGCACGCACGCACGCACGCACGCACGCACGCACACTCACGCTCGCGCTCGCCTCGCGCTCCCCCGCTCCGCCAGCACGCACGCACGCCGCACGCACGCACGCACGCACGCCCAAGCAACAAGCAAGCAGCACGCACACACGCACGCACGCACGCACGCACCCCACCCACCCACACACACACACACACACACACACACACACACACACACACAGACACAGACACAGACACAGACACAGACACAGACACAGACACAGACACAGACACAGACACAGACACAGACACAGACACAGACACAGACACAGACACACAAGACACAGACACAGACACAGACACAGACACAGACACAGACACAGACACAGACACAGACACAGACCGACACAGACACAGACACAGACACAGACACAGACACAGACACAGACACAGAAACAGACACAGACACAGACCCAGACACAGACACAGACACAGACACAGACACAGACACAGACACAGACACACACACAGACACAGACACAGACACAGACACAGACACAGACACAGACACAGACACAGACACAGACACAGACACAGACACAGACACAGACACAGACACAGACACAGACACAGACACAGACACAGACACAGACACAGACACAGACACAGACACACACAGACACAGACACAGACACAGACACAGACACAGACACAGACACAGACACAGACACAGACACAGACACAGCACAGACACAGACACAGACACAGACACAGACACAGACACAGACACAGACACAGACACAGACACAGACACAGACACAGACACAGACACAGACACAGACACAGAAAGACACAGACACAGACACAGACACAGACACAGACACAGACACAGACACAGACACAGACACAGACACGACACAGACACAGACACAGACAAGACACAGACACAGACACAGACACAGACACAGACACAGACACAGACACAGACACAGACACAGACACAGACACAGACACAGACACAGACACAGACACAGACAAGACACAGACACAGACACAGACACAGACACAGACACAGAACAGACACAGACAAGACACAGACACAGACACAGACAACAAGACACAGACACAGACACAGACACAGACACAGACACAGACACAGACACAGACACAGACACAGACACAGACACAGACACAGACACAGACACAGACACAGACACAGACACAGACACAGACACAGACACAGACACAGACACAGACACAGACACAGACACAGACACAGACACAGACACAGACACAGACACAGACACAGACACAGACACAGACACAGACGACACAGACACAGACACAGACACAGACACAGACACAGACACGAACAACGACACAGACACAGACACAGACACAGACACAGACACAGACAAGGTACAGACACAGATACAGACAGAGACACAGGCACAGACACAGACACAGACACAGACACAGACACAGACACAGACACAGACACAGACACAGACACAGACACAGACACAGATACAGACACAGACAAAAAACACAGACACAACAGACACAGACACAGACACAGACACAGACACAGACACAGACACAGACACAGACACAGACACAGACACAGACACAGACACAGACACAGACACACACACACGATTTATTTGTTTATTTTTTTTCTTTTGTATAATATTAAAGTAGTTTTATTGGGACTTAATGGAAACCTAATGGAAACGTTTCTGCAAAGTGATATTAATTATTTCAAATAAAAAATTGTAATTGTTCTTACAGTGAGGATAAGGTTAACAAAAATGCCGGTATATTAATCTAATTAGTCTATATGAAAGATACTTATTCATTTGCATCGAACATTTTGTAAATGACCGTACAACTGCTAAATTACTAAATCAGTATACAAATATACTATTTACTGTATATACAGACCTCCTTCAACTTGTGAAGTTTGTAGGTCGTTTTATAGTAGGAAAAGGAAAAAACATATTTCCTTCCCTCTCCAAGGAGGAGGGCAGGCTGCTTCAACTACAATCATGGGTTCCCAGCAGACATACATTACGTATTTATTCATGATGGGATTAAGGATGGGTGTGGTCAGGATAGGATCGGAAGGAACGGGTAGGGCTCTGAAGGAGAAAATACTACCCCATCATTCGCCTAAACAGCCACACATGGTGTGCGTATACGCAGTGACCATGTTGCTACATGTGAATGAGGAAACCCCTGAAAAAACCTAATTTAGAGTAGCGGAAGGAACGGAGGTAGGGCTCTGAAGAAGAAAATACTACCCCATCATTCGCCTAAACAGCCACACATGGTGTGCGTATACTCAGTGACCATGTTGCTACATGTGAATGAGGAAACCCCTGAAAAAACCTAATTTAGGGTAGACGGTAACGGAATCGAACCCATTACCTCCCAAATGCTAAACAGGTCATGTTACCACAGCTTTACTAGCTCGGTTCAATCTATTCAACAATAATGAAATATCCAACGGGTATTTAAATACTATCAGTATTTACAACCTCTTATAAACACGAATACAGGGTAATTGTACGTCCTGATCAATACCAAATTAAAAATCTACATGAGCATTGTAATGCTAACGTTATATATGGAAATATTACAGAGTACAAAACAAGTGATGTTTGCATATCATATTATTCAGAATCCAGCGCATACAAATATACATGCATACGCTGTAGATAATTAAAGTGAGAATTACTTCAGCACGTTTGTGAATATTTTTAATACAAATCACGTTTAACAGGAAAACACCAAACTCTATTTAAGTTCATGAAGCGCAATACAACTATCATAAAGGATCAAGACAAGCAAAAACAGGATAACGACAGTGTTTTAGTAAAGTTTATAAATAAAAAATTGCCCCTATCGTTTAAAGACGCGCTAATAAATTTAGAGGAAAAGGAAACCGATGTAAACTTCCGGACTTACACAAAAACTAGTTAAGGCCCGAAAAAACTGTTATGATGCAGAAAAAATTTCAAACAGTAAGAATAGTTCAAAGATGTTATGGAGAACAATTAATGGAATGTGTGGTTCCATAGACTAGAAAGAAATGAAGATAATACTTACCCAAGATGATTTGCTACAAAGAATACCCAAGAGAGTGCAACTACCTTCAATTTCTTCTTTTCCAGTATAATTCAAACGTATGCCCAAAAAGTTTTACCAGCAAAATTTTTGGTGAGCTAACAGAACCGTTTATCAAATACAATATAATTAACACCTATAAGCAAAAACAAATCATTATAGCGGACTTAAAATAATATAACTACAGGGTACGAGAAAATAACGTCCACAACGTTGGAATTGGTTAGCAACGAGGTTACAGAACTCTTAGGACACCTAATCAATTCCATATCTGGAAAAGACATGTGCTCTCCGGAATTTAAGATGGTAGTGACGTTTCCTATATTTAAAAAAAGGAATGAAGAGCAAGTTACCAATTACAGACCTATATCTGTGTTACCTATACTCGCTGAGTTGTTCCAAACGTGTTTACATAGTCGACTAAACAACTATTTACTTAAGTAAGAGCTCCCAGAATCAGTTTGGGTTCAAAAAGGATTATTTGATTATCCATTATTCAAATAATCGATTATTTTCAGTAATCATCCATTGTTCAAATTTATAATTGCACATCCTTATTCTATATGCCTAGTTTTTATATTGTAGTCCACCATATTTCTGTTACATTTGCAGTAACAGATTTAACTCTTACCCACTTTTTTATTGCATGCTTCTAGACTGATGTTCTCCCACTAACAATCGGTTGAATAGTCGATTGTTTGATTAATGGATTATATGATTAATCGATTATTTGAATAATTGATTATTTAATTAATTGATTCTTTGATTATGATTAATAAAAAATCGGTTATTTTAAGTAATCGATTATCGATTGTTCAAAGTTATCATCGCCCACCCTTAATGACCGCTTAACACTGGAATGGAAGAGACCAACTTCAAAACGGTTAGTATTATAACCTAATTGGTATTTGAAGTTTTGATTAGAGTTTCGTAAATATGGCCAAAAGAACGAAAATAATAATTATAATTACCTTTCCTGACTGAATATTTTGTTTATATAAACTGAAATAAATTGTCATAAATTGACAGTGATTGAAACATATCTTGGCTAGGTACACGTTGCATTCAAATTTCAACCTAATTGTTTATTTACGTTTACTATTACAGTGATTGTGTAGAGCAATATAAAGGGTGCAATAATTTTAATTTATTTGATTGACAGTTGGTTTCTGTTTTGTACTTATTTTGTCTAATCCCCTTCTTGTATATGTTTAGCTTCATCCACCTTTTCGGAAAATAAACAGACTTTTTAATAATGTGGCATTTTGACTAGTTCTTTTATGTACTTTATTGGATGTTTATGTAAATTTTAAAGAACAATGAACGTTGATTCTAAGTGTCTTACCTACCTTCATTGTAATGTAAAACGTCAGCTGTATGTATACACAAGTAAAAACGTTTCTTTTAATTATGAAATGTTTATAAATGTGTAAAATTCTGTGAAAATTTTACTTGTTAAAATGCGCATACCGACAAAAACGAGTTACTCAACAATTGCTAAAGCACTAATGTAAATTGCTAACCTATGTACCTACCTAAAGTTATTTCAATTAACCTTTTTTTGTTCTGATTTTCCTCATAATTTTATTCTTATTTATTTATTTTTACACTTTACCATTACATTAGTCTTTTATATTTAAATTTTCGTTACTTTAATGAGTATATTTGAATATGAATACTTGATAATTACTTATTTACTTAATTCAAAGGCATGTAATTTAAATTTTACTTTTTCGTTGTTGATTTCTCTTACGCCGATTTTGTTTAAATCGCACCAGATAGGTTCAATCTGTGTATATAAAATTCAAAGTCTTGACTATCTGATATATCAACGCACCGCCTAAACCGCACGTTCTAGAGACATGAAATTTGGAGGGCGTCTTCTTTGTGAAGTGTAGGTATCCACTAAGAAAGGGTTTTCGAAATTCCAATCCTAAAGGGTGAAATGAGGTGTTGAATTTTTTATGAAACTCTATTCTGAGTCTATTGACTCGAAAATTGGTACAATACTTTTAAATTAAAATTATGAGACAAGTGTATCACAAAATTTAAATACCCATCAGAGATCGTAGCCACGCGCGACGTGTACGGCTAGTTTTTATAAACTATAAACATTACAGTCATTATATCAACAGAGTGATATTTTGTGCACACTTCAATTTTTTAGATCTTCAATTTGTGCTAGATTCTAAAACATTCTAAACAACTTGATTTGAATATTACAAATACATTTATTGTATTTAATTTTATTAAATACGTAAATAAAAGTTTACCTCGCGTAGGATTTGAACCTACGACATGTATTTGCTGCTCTAACCAACTGCGCTATGGAATTCAAACCCCAATCGATATATAATGAGATTACAATCAAATTTACATATTTACCTTTGAACTTATTCGTTCATAACAACACTTATAATAAATTAATATTAGTCAAGTTGCTTTGGTGTGAATCCTAGCGATATTGCAGGCTCACATTCCATTAATATACGTAATTTGACTGTAATCTCATTATATTTAGAATTTACATCAGTTCTACATACATAAAGACAAAATTTACATCGCAGTTGGTTAGCGCGGTACTCTAGCAAAGTACAGGTCGTAGGTTTAAATCCTACTCGAGTTAAACTTTTATTTATGTATTTAATAAAATTATTAATAGCTTTAATTATATATTTACTTTTGAACTTTCGTTCATAACAAAACTTATAATAAATTTATTAAATTTGTTGATATGTGGTGCATATGTCTTTATAAATAAATAAGTTCACAGTATTTAATCACTCCTTTAGTATCAGTTTTCTGGTATATTTTCTTTTATATACACCTTGACTTGAACACAACGCATCGTTATGTGTACATTGAATCATCGCGAATTAAACAAATGGTTGGATGAGAAGGTTTGATAATGTCTAGTGTGACTTAGCCGAAACGTAGTTAACCAAGCGGTACTGCCAATCTAATGGAGAAACTGTAACATGGAAAATTACCCGGAAGGATAATTTGATTCATAACACCCGAAACCTCAAGGTGATAATATACTGCAGTGGTTTCAGCATGACTTTTCCTAAGTGAAAGATACAAACATGTGGACCAGGTGCAAGTCACCCATCGGGGTGATCTATCTTTTGGAATCTTTTATTGAGAGGGTGATAAGACAAAGTGTACACAAAACCGCATTAAACAATAGAACAACTTAGGAAAACCGCGATAAAGGCGAAATGCTGTTTGAATTTTTAATCAGAAAAGTGATAAAACTAAGTAGACTTCCAATAGTGTTTATGAAACGCTGCAGTGGCTTCAACGTGACAGAGCACCGCCACAAAACCATCTACATGTTCAAAAATACTTAAATACACTTTTCCTAAATGACAAATAGAAACACCAATCAGGTTTTATGGACAGAAGTGATGAAAAACTTACCAAAAACCGTAATAAAGGCTTTCAATAGTATTGATGAGCGTTCTGGCAGAAAACCGACCAATTCAGTTATAAAAAGTAAACTGGTATATCAACTATAACGGGGACACTTCCTGTTAACTTTTTTAAAAAGCCTGTGTCTGTGTCTGTGTCTGTGATCTGTCTGTGTCTGTGACGTGTCTGTTTGTCTGTGTCTGTGTCTGTGTCTGTTGTGTGTGTCTGTGTCTGTTCTGCGTCTGCGTCTGCGTCTGCGTCTGCGTCTGCGTCTGCGTCTGCGTCTGCGTCTGCGTCTGCGTCTGCGTCTGCGTCTCCGTCTGCGTCTGCGTCTGCGTTCTTGCGCCTGCGTCTGCATCTGTGGCGCCTGCGCCTGCTTCTGCGTCTGCGCCTGCGCCTGCGCTACGACTGCGCCTACGCCTGCGCCTGCGCTTACGTCTGTTCCGCATCCGCGTCCGCGTCTGCGCATGGGTCTGCGTCTGCGCCTGCGTCTGCGTCTGCGTCTGCGTCTGCGTCTGCGTCTGCGTCTGCGTCTGCGTCTGCGTCTCCGTCTGCGTCTGCGTCTGCGTCGCGTCTGCGTCTGCGTCTGCATCTGTGCCAGCGCTGCGCTGTTCTGCGTCTGCGCCTGCGCCTGCGCACGACTGCGTACGCCTGCGCCTGCGTACGTCTGTGTCGCATGTCCGCGTCTGCGCATGGGTCTGCGTTCGCCTGCGTCTGCGTGCGTCTGCGTGTCTGCGTCTGCGTCTGCCTGCGTCTGCGTCTGCGTCTGCGTCTGCGTCTGCGTCTGCGTCTGCGTCTGCGTCGCGTCTGCGTCTGCGTCTGCGTCTTGCGTCTGCGTCTGCGTCTGCGTCTGCGTCTACGTCTGCGTCTGCGTCTGCGTCTGCGTCTCGTCTGCGTCTAGTCTGCGTCTGCGTCTGCGTCGCGTCTGCGTCTGCTGCGTCCGCCTGCGTCTGCGTCTGCGTCTGCGTCTGCGTCTGCGTTGCGTCTGCGTCTGCGTCTGCGTCTGCGTCTGCATCTGCGTCTGCGTCTGCGTCTGCGTCTGCGTCTGAGTCTGCGTCTGCGTCGTTGCGTCTGAGTATGCGTCTGCGTCTGCGTCTGCGTCTGCGTCTGCGTCTGTGTGTCTGGTTGTGTGTGTGTTGTGTGTGTCTGTGTCGGTGTGACTGCGTGTGTGCGTTTGCGTGATTATATGTCGCGTATTATATATATATATATATATATATATATATATATATATATATATATATATATATATATATATTGTATGTGGTGCGTGCGTGTGTGTGGGTGTGTGTGTGTGGTGTGGTGTGTGTGTGTGTGTGTGTGTGTGTGTGTGTGTGTGTGTGTGTGTGTGTGTGTGTGTGTGGGTGTTGTGTGTGTGGGATGTATGTTAGTATTCACGATAACTCCAGAACGAGAACACTGACCTTCTAATTTCGTAATGAATCATTTTATAAAAAATTTGTAAACATATTTTTAAAGAAAATTTTATTTCATGTTGCTTTTATTCATAAAGTTTCTTAATATAAAGCAAACTGAATTTAAAAATTAATTAAATAGGATTGAAAATGCTTAAGTTGTATTAGCGGTATTTTATAGAACCGGGCGGCTGTGGATTTTTACCTTCCAACCTGCATATACAGAGTTAGTATAAAGTATGGAACCCTCTGAGTATGTCCTCAACGGTTTATTATTTTGAAATAAAATTGGGCATCCTTCTAAAATATCCATGGATTTACTGTATCATTTTCGGTTACACCGGAAATAAAGATCAACTTTGTCATTTCAAATGGCAGAGGGTTTATTAGGAGCAGTTTTTGGTTTCGATCAAATATTTCTAAAACAACTGCATAATTCAAATATATAAAGATTCCTAGATATAGACCTTAGACATATCCAGTAATTATGTTCTATGCAATTTTTGATACGGCGCGTAATTGAGCGGTAACAAAATTCGTAAGGTAGAGTTTAAATGTTAGTTCAAATTTTAATTTTATAAGAAAAGGTGTCATTATGTTTCTTAAAAGGTTCTTACGGAAAGAAAATTTAAGAAAATTGCTTAGAAAATTGGAAAATTTAATAAAACTTAACGACTATTTAAATTTGCGCGTTTGATAGTTCGCGCGCCGCAAATGTAATTTAATAGATTTATAGATCGAGTGTATTCTTTGTGAAGTGTAGGTATCCACTAAGAAAGGGTTTGTCGAAATTCCACCCTAAGAGGGTAAACTGGGGGTTGGTTTGTTTTTAAACTTTTATTCTATGGGTCGATTGACTCGAAAATTAGTAAACTTACTCTTCTATTAAAGTTATGAGACCCGTGTATAAAAAAAATTAATTTGCCCCATTCTGAGATAGCAGCAACACGCGACGGGTACGCTAGTCCTAAATAATTATATTTAAATTATCTTACTTCTTTTAATTCTTTAAGTTAGCATCTAGATATCTATTAACCTCTGTCTGGCATGAAGTTTTAAACGTCTGTTTGACATAGATCATTGTTTTTGTTTGTACAATGTTGCCTATTTTCGTAATGAACTTATTATAAAAGAGGTTGCATAATTATCCTAAAAAAATGTTATTAAAATTATTGCAGTACTTTTAATTTCAATTTTGTAGGTTGGAAGGTTGTGGTGTTCCACCCAGATATTTTACGTTAACATGTATTTATGTCTATTAATCTCTATCTGATATAAAGTTTTAAACGTCATTCTGACGTAGATTATTGCTTTTGTTTTTACATTGTTGCCTGTTTTTGCTATGAACATATAAAAAGAGATTGCAAAAAAAATTACAAAAATATATCTAAAATTATTTCATTTATTTCAATTTCCGCTTTGTAGGTTGGAAGGTCGCATCCATGTGTCTATTAACGTCTAACTGACAGGAAGTTTTTAACGTTTAATGTGGCCTATTTTCGTTTTGAATGTGTTAAAGGGAATGCATAATTATTCTAAACAAATTTTTAATATTATATCATTTGTTTTAATTTTCACTGTTAGGTTGGAAGGTCTTATTTTGTTCCACAAAGATATTTACCAATGTGTTCATTTTTGGAAAGAAGCAATTGTTTTCCATTCCTATTTTAATTTTGAAATTTAAAATGGAAACACCATCTTCTTTATTTTGAGAATAACTAAAATAAGATTGGTATTTCTGTAAAGCTGAGTAAATACTATTCATGCTAAAGCATGTCCAACTACGGTTTCCATTTAAAAAGAGATTTTCATATTTCGCAAATAACAGATTGTTGAAAGATGATTAGCTGGCTATCTTATTAAAAACATAATTATCTACTTTTCCCGTTTTTTTCACTATCATTCAAGTAAGTCGCACTTGTCCTTCTAGGGAAGTAGCTTAAATTTACACAATCTTTACAAATTGGCAGGACAACAAGGTTATAATATTATTTTCCTAGGGAAATAAATGTTGATATTGTTAAAAGTGGCTTTCACCATAAGATTAACTTAATTATTTATTAAAATTAATTGTAAACGTACAATCTGTACAATTTTATACTTAAAATCTATTAGCAGCCATATCTTCACAGATTTGCGCATTATTGGACATGTTATTTAAGTCAAAAATGTTTTCATTAAATGCCAATTCAAATACCATTATTTAATTTTGCTACAATGGCATGAGATTCTCCTAATGAATTTTGTAAAAATCATAAAATAATTTAATAGACAATATAATGTGTTGGTGAAAAAATAATGTACTTTTATATCTTAAGATCTTTTGCATTCGGTAAAACCAATCTTCAAAAGTTTTTTTCCACTCTGAGCCTCCAAAACAAGTACTTTAAAAGTTTCAACGGCCTATTAAGGTGATGAAAACGCTTACCATGCGTTTTATTTTTGATGGTTTTGAACAGAAAGAGTCATTGCGAGACAGATCAGGCAATGAGTCATTAATTTGATATTTTGACTATAGACCGTCCAAACCTCCAAATGCAGTATGCCAAACCTATTATACTGAAGGATTACTGCATCGTTTTATAATACCGGACCCGATAGCTACGGTGTAAGGGACATGGTTTCTAACCAAAAATAAAAGACTAATATAAACATTAAATGAACTTATAAATCGAGTTGTAAATATACCGAACAGAAATTGATTGAGTCTATAGAAATCAGTCGTCATAGATTCGTTGCTGAGTTTGGTTTATCTGCCAATGTATACATCTTGCTTCAATATCTCCTAGATACAAAAACTTGATGAAAGTTTAAGATGTTGATTTGAGAACATTTTTACCAACATCTTACATATAGAAATAAGATTTAAAATTCAAGTTGAAAACGCTGATTTGGATTAGGTTATTACATATATATATATATATATATATATATATATATATATATATATATATGTGTGTTGCGGGTGTGTGTGTGTGTGTGTGTGTGTGCGTGTGCGGTGCGTGAGCGTGTGCGGTGCGTGTGCGTGTGCGTGTGCGTGTGCGTGTGCGCGTCTGCGTGCGTGCGTGTGTGCGTGCGTGTGCGTGCGTGCGTGCGAACGTGCGTGCGTGCGTGCGTGCGTGCGTGGATGTGGTGTGTGTGTGTGTGTGTGTGTGTTTTACTATACATAAAAGCAATCTTAATTACATTTAAACAACATGAACTTCACATGAGATGTGGTCTAAGAACTGACTTTGAAACAAAATCATATTATGGCACATTCAAACAAACCATTAAGGGCTACCTAATAAAGCAACTTTTATAACTACAACGAATGCCTTAATTACGACAGTAATTTTTAGATACAACTTGTTAAAGCTGTTTTAAATGTATCAAACCTTTTATTATATATTTTTTTACCAGTATACTGGTGCAAATGCATGTATGATTTTGAGCACAGTCATTTAAGTTTAATTTAACCTTAAGGTATTAATTTTTACTTATTTTGACTTCTGTGTTCTTTTCTGCATTTAATAGCAACAAAGTTACAATTTATCAGCGCCAAATAAGCATTAGTGGATTAGCTAATTTTATTAAATTATAGATATATCATTTATTTTCAATATAATATAGGTAATATTTCTCACAAAATGATATGTTTGGATATTCTGGAAATACATGAAGGCGATCATTGGTTTGTGCACCTTTCCTTTTGCAAGTTACATCGGACTAACTATTGCTTCAGTTTAACGTTCCTTTTAGATACTTCGTTCTGAACAACCTAAAGTGTTGTTCGCTTCTTTAACGACTGCACTAACGTTCAATTTGGCCGAGAAATAATTTAGTACGTTAAGAACGAGACGTTTCTCCTTACGGGTGAATTATTCTCCAGTACGTCGTTTTGAAAGGCCAGCTTGAACTTACACTTCCATATCGAAGAATCAAACAAATTTCTACAAATTTAAGTTCGATAACAGAATTATAAGTACTCATCATTTCCTTAAAAGACGCTTGTACTAAGTTTAAGCGTTCTGAAAGGAACGATTTTAATAAATGGAGTTGGTTTAATTTGAAAATAACGTAGTGCAACCGAACAATAATATAAAAGTAGTAGTATAGCTATAGCGGTTCTGGGCCACTTTACTATACTTTTTCTACAGTGTTTCTGCTCAAGGTCATCACATTGCCTACGTCCAAGTCACGGTTTATCAAGGTCATCATCTTCAAGGTCACCTCGGCCACGTGGTAGGTACACAGCTGTATCCTCAAAGTCATTGCCCTCAGTCTCAAGCAAGTCTATGCATGTTTCAAAGCCACGCCTCCCAGTGCCCTCAAGTGGTCTAAACAGGTGGCCGTTCCCCTAAACAGGTAGCCGTTTCCTAAAACAGGTAGCCGTTTCCTATAAACAGGTAGCCGTTTCCTAAAACAGGGGGTCCGTTTCCCAAAACAGATAGCTGTTTCGCAACCGTTTCTCCCATAGGAGAATGCGATCTATTGTTCAGGTCGAGTTAATACATCCCAATTCTAGGAAATCAAGAACAAAGACGATGCATTGTTCAAGCCGACGGTTCAAAGTATATGCTTACAATTTTCAAGGTGAGAGAACAAAGACGATTCATTGTTCTGGTTGAGTTATAAAAAATAGATTGTTATCTAAATACATCTCAATTCTAGGAAATCAAGCACAAAGGCGGTACATTGTCAACGCTTCAAAGTCTATGCTTATCATTTTCAAGGCCACATGAGAGAACAAAGACGATCTATTGTTATGGATGAGTCATAGCTTCTAAAATTCTGAGAAATCAAGAACAAAGATGATGCATTGTCGACGGTTCAAAGTCTATGCTTACAATTTTCAAGGTCACACCTTTGAGAAATGAACAAACACGATCTATTGTTCTGGTTGATTTATAAAAATAGATTCTGAATAATCTCTTTCAAGAACAAAGGTGATCCATTGTCAACGCTTCAAAGTCTATGCTTACAATTTTCAAGGTGAGAGAACAAAGACGATTCATTGCTGAGTCGTAGCTTCGGAAAAGGTGATCCGAACTTATCCGACCTTACCCGAACTTATCTCTATATAAGTAGATAAAGAACAGTCCCACGTCAGTCGATACATTACAATCGTCACAACAACAAATTACCTAAAGTAAAAAGCAACTATTATTACTTAATCACTAGTGTGTGCATCATATTTTTACAATCGTGACTAGAAGTTTTATTGTAAACCGAGCAATTTGTTAAACGTAAAGAGTAACTATTATTGCTTAATCTGTCTGCATCATATTTTTACAATCGCGACTAGAACCGTTGTGAAGAGCAATTTGTTAAAAGTTCATTGTTACGTGTGTGCTTCATATTGCTAGCTATGAGTATGCCAAGTAGTAGTGAGATGGTTAATTTAACAAAGCGCATTGTTCCCTTATTGAAAACAAAAAAGGAATTTGCCAGGCACATCCGTATAGTTAACACCAATATCAAGCTATTGCAAGATATAATTAAACATAAAATTTATTATGAGACCAATGAAAGCTTGCTTAAGCTTGAGAGCAATTTAGCATTGCTCAAGTGCTATCTGGTTAGATTGAGACGGTTAAAGAACGCTTCAGGGAAAGTTGGTAGTGGAATTGTCAATAAAAAGGTATGCATAATTACGTTGGTACCCCCTAGACTCATGTTTCAATGGTAGGTTGTTAACAGGAATTATAATCAATATGTCAAACATTAAGGACCCTTTGATATTTTTACTAAACACATATAATAGTTTTGCACGTAAGGTGAAATTAATGTTAAGGCAATCTATGCTAAAGGTAAATGTGGTCTTAGGCTGTAATTTCATGCAACCCCAAAATCATAGTATTGAGTTGAAGACTTTTGCCACAAAAAATTGCGTTATTGATATTTCAACCAATATACGTATCTGGTACAATGAAAACGTGTATGATAAGTTACGGATAAAATTAGAGGAGTTTTCCGAAAGGGATTCCGGTTGGGCAGTACATGAAGTCTTACATTTAAAAGTGAATATTAATAGCTATCTCCCATTTAGAGGCGGTGATTCAACCTATGTTAAAGTTCCACACTTCATAGACGTAAAGCATGCTGTTGTTAATGTTAAATATAACGATGAGTATTACTTCCTGTGGGCCGTTGTTTCGGCATTATATCCCGTTTCACAGCATTCATATCGGACTTCTAGTTATCCTCATTTTAGAGATGTTTTGAAGTATGATTCAATTCACTTCCCCATTCAGCTGGATGATGTAAAAAAATTTGAGAAACTAAACAACCTCGCAATTAATTTGTACTGCATAAATGGTAAAAAAGTTGTACCCTTTGTATTGAGTAATCAGCAAAGCGATAAAGAACCCATAAATCTTTTAATACTTTCTGATCAGACCGCGGATAACACTGTATACCATTTCACATGGATTAAAAATATGTCAGCTTTATTTTCAAAACAGATATCGAATTATGAGGGCAAGAAATTTATTTGTTACCGATGCTTGAACAATTTTTCTTCAGATCGCCTTCTACAAAAACATACCACTCACTGTCAGCAACTTAATCAATGCTCTACTAGGCTGCCTACCGAAGCGGAAATGAATTTACAGTTCAAAAATTTCGCATTCCAAGAAAAGGTGCCATTTGTCATTTATGCCGATTTAGAAAGTATTTTAGAGAAGTGTGCAAATGGTATCGAAGGTAATACTCTATTTCACTCCAAACACACACCTTTCAGATTGCTTACTATTTGAAGTGTTCATATGATGATTCTTTATCTCGATTTAGGCTTTATAGAGGAAAGGATTGCATTCAATGGTTTGTTAACGAGCTTCAAAGTATTGCACATTGGGCTACCGAAATAATCAATCAAATTATTCCAATGGGTACTTTAAGTCTCAGTCAGGTTGAGCAATTTGAAAGCGCCACGATTTGTCACATTTGTCGAAAACCATTTACTAATTCTGATATAAAAGTTAGAGACCATAATCATCTTACAGGAGCATTTCGGGGGGCAGCGCACCAGGTATGTAACCTAAACTATACAGACTCCCACATTCTGCCAGTTGTGTTCCATAATTTATCAGGTTATGATTCTCATTTCATCATTAGAGAATTGGCTAGTGTTCCCGGTTTGATTTCACTGCTACCCATAAACAAAGAAAGATATATCTCTTTTACGAAGGTAATGGAAGGCACCAAAATTAAGTTTAGATTTATTGACTCTTTCAGATTTATGAGCAGTAGTATTGAAAAGTTGTCAGACTATTTGGAGGATAGTAAAAATTATTTCCGCTAGTTGCAACAATGATGAGGAATTTTTCTAGTAGTTCGCAAAGGTGTGTTTCCTTATGAGTATATTGATACGTGGGATAAATTGAATGAGACCACGCTCCTCCTAAAGAAGCATTTTTCAGTCATCTTAAAATGAAGGAATCAGTGATGAGAGTTTTGCGCATGCGGTTAACGTTGGAACAAATTTAGTATTAAATCGTTAGGGGTACTCGTTTGTATCTAAAACAGACGTTCTACTTTTAGCAGATATTTTCGAGAACTTTCGGCAAACTTGTTTAAGTACTTACGAGCTTGATCCTCTGCACTATTATACAGCTCCCGGTTTAGCATTCGATGCTATGCTTAAAATTACACAAGTAAAGTTAGAATTATTTACAGACATTGATATGCTAATGTTTATTGAAAGAGGATTAGAGGTGGTGTAGCTCAATGTTCAAATCGGTATGCTAAAGCTAACAATAAGTACATGGGGAAAATTTGATCCCACCTCCGAAAGTGTGTATTTAATGTACTACGACGTGAATAATTTATATGGAGCCGCCATGTCAGAATTTCTACCATTTGGCGATTTTTCTTTATTGATGAAGCTAATTTTGAAAGTTTAGATTTAATAAACCATCCTGATGATTCGGAAATTGGTTATATAGTCGAGTGTGATTTAGACTATCCTATAGAATTACATGAGAGTCACAGTGATCTACCGCTGGCACCCGAACATATGGTTCCACCCACGCCTGATTCCAAAATGAAAAATTACTGCTTACCTTGTATCCAAAACGTAATTATGTAATTCATTACAGAAATTTAAAAGTATATTTAAAATATGGATTGAAGTTGGTAAAAGTACACCGTATATTACGTTTTAAACAGTCCCCATGGTTAAAAAATATATAGATTTAAATACAGCCATGCGTCAGCAATCTCAAAATGAATTCGATAAAAATTTCTATAAATTAATGATTAATAGTGTTTTCGGGAAGCTGATGGAAAATGTACGTAAGCATAAGGACATACGACTAGTAACGAAATGGGAGGGTCGCTATGGTGCTCGTGCTTACATATCAAAACCAAATTTTCATAGTTGTACAATATTTGACTCATCATTCAAATGAATAAGCTTGAAGTATATTTCAATAAACCTATATATGCAGGATTCAGTGTTTTAGACGTTTCAAAAACTTTTTTATATAATTTTCATTACGGTTCCACAATAGTGCTAAGCTCTTGTACACGGATACGGATAGTCTCATATACGCCTTTTCGGTTCCCGATATCTATGAATGTATTAAAGAGGACATTGATAAATTCGATACATCTGATTATAGTCCCGACAACATCTTTGGACTCCCATTAGTAAATAAAAGGTCCCTTAATGAAAGATGAAAATCATGGCAAAATTATGGTTGAATTTGTAGGACTTCGCGCGAAAATGTATGCTTACGCGGTTGATGAAAAGGTTGTAAAAAAATCAAAGGGTTCTACGCAAGCAAGCGTGAGGCAGATCACGATTAATGATTATAAACAGGTTCTGTTTGATGGTGGCGTAATAAGGCGCTATCAACATCTCATAAGATCAAAGAAACATGATGTGTTTACCATTAAACAAAATAAAGTCATACTCAATCCTTATGACGATAAACGCTTAGTCAATTTTGATTTCACTGATACTAGACCCTGGGGTACAACTTTCAGTAACAATAAGCAGGAAGAACTGCAGTAGTGATCAAATCTACAGAAAGTACCTGAAGCGTTCTTTGCCCTCCCAGAAGCTATACATTTATATTGAATATATTGCAACATATTCCGGATGAGTGTTTTATCTGGTGTAAACTCAAAGTGTGCAAATGAAGTAATTATTAAACATTATTTGATAGAAAATTAGCTTAGACAATACTGTTAAAAGTTTTACGAAATTTGTACCGATAAAGGTTCGTTAACCTTTAATGATATAGATAGGATTTTAGATGACATGAATTTACCTTAAAATGTACATATACAAGTTATTATGGGTGATTCATTGTGTGTGTACAAATGTTAGCGTACAATATATTGTTTATAAAGACACTTTCTATAAGTGAATGTATCGATACAGCAGCATATGCTAATTGCAAGTACCTCGCTATTTTAATTAAAGTATTATTAGAACAAAACATTACATATAAGTTTCAACCATGGGAAAATGAGGAGCACCACAAATTGGATTTTGGATAACATTTAGAAAGGTGAAACAAATTCCTGCTTGGGATGGACATGTGGACCAGATTCTGGAATGTGGCAATCCAGTAGTTTAAACGATTATAGAAATACTTTAGGTTTACTATATAAAATGATGTAATATTTAAAAAAAAAAAAAAAATAAAATACAATTATAATTTTTATGTGGTTTTAATTCATCTGAAAGTTACAAACAATTCCTATAACTATATATTATAAACTAAATCGTCAATATTGATCCATGATCTTTCTTGAGGGTTTGTGCAATTCATTGACGAGTTGTAATTTGGATATGGTCCACAATTTCTTTGTTGACTCGGAATAGGAAAATGAGTGTGGTCTCCAAGAAATTTTCAAGACCATATGTCCTACAGGCCGATCTTACCCGACATCGTCCGATCGAAATGTAGTCGAAACCTGCAGGACCAATTCTAAACGAGTCATGGAAACAAGAAGAATGATAGGCTAATATCATGGTTATTGACTAAATTGTAATAAAAAGCGTGGGCTCATACAATAGTCATCCAGGGTGTTTCTCTAAATACAGATAACCGTTTCCCAAAACAGGCTGTTTCTCAACACAGGCTAAACTGAACTAGATCAAAACCTAAACATCTGGTCATGAGGGGGTTAGAAATCCCAATTCGTGGGAAGGTTCAAGTACAATCTGAAAGTAGTTTTATATTATAGAAAAAAAGCTAATCACCTACTTTGGGGGTAGTACTGATAGGTGGTAGTTTCTATAAATCCCCATACTTTTTGGGCTAAAGGGTAGCTTTTCCAATGGGCTTATCATCTAGGGGTGCAATTCTGACCCCGAGAAAAATAATGAATTCTGCACCGCTTTTGAGAAGAAGGATGATTATGTTTGAAAAAAGCTGGAATAAGAAGTAGTGTTGGAAACCCTGATTGTTAGGGTTTAAAAGTCCTCATTGTGTGTGTGTGTGTGTGTGTGTGCACAGTATACTCTTGATTAGCAGCAATGATGAAAGTAGTAGTATGTAAGGTAGAAAGTACAGAAAAAGCAGTAAGTGTGGAGGAGCGAAAGAAGAGGTTGGAGACGTTAATAAAGCAAGTAAAAGCAATAAAACTCGATTTGGAGTATTATATAGTAAAACAAAAATGATGAAGCTGCGTATTAGCAATATGTAAAATAGTGTAGTAAAACATGAAATTTTGGGAAGGATGAGTTTAAATACATATTTTAAAGAAGAAGAAAATTTAAAACGCTGTGTGTTGTTATAAGTATCTCACAATTGTATTAGGTTTAAGTAACTGTATCAATAAAAAATAAAGACTTTAAGCGTTGTGAATATGTTGTTCTTTTAAGTAGACGTAGCACTAGTTTTCGGTATTCTCTTCTATAAAGGAAGGATGAGTTTAAATACATATTTTAAAGAAGAAGAAAATTTAAACCTGCTGTGTGTTGTTATAAGTATCTCAATTGTATAGGTTTAAGTAATGTATCATTAAAAAATAAAGACTTTAAGCGTTGTGAATATGTTGTTTTTAATAGACGTAGTTTTTAATTCTCTTCCATAATGGTTCCGTTATGCATATCTAAAGGTGGTTCGATAAACGTAAATTTTATCATATTTACCAAATTCCATAAGGAAATGGAATGTACGTTGGAAAGAAATTGGTATAAATATAAAAAGATTTATTAAAAGATCAATGACAAATATCCCTAAATAAAAGCAATTTACTGGTTTTAATGCAGATCGTTATTGTTTTAATCATTAAATGATATTTATGCATATCAACTAGAATTTATTAGTAAAGCGTTATAATGAAAAATCAATGACTTTCCTTTGTATAAGGAGAGCGAATTTAATGCGATGGAAAATGGTAGGTAAATATTTTAAATAATTTTTCAATTTGAATTTCGTTTCTTAGCATTACCATCACCGGCAGGTGTAGTGTATCAAAATGAAGCTAGTGGTGGTATACGTTTTTGTTGGTAAAAAAGTGCATAGTAGTTAGTATAGGACCGGTTCTGACCAGTTCAAGGCCACATTTTTTTTCCACATTTTTTAGTTCTGAGAATTTTGAACTGCTATTTTGCGCTCTAATATATTAGGCCTATGAAAATTCAGAATTTTTGAGTAAAGGACTAGTGATTTAAAATAAATATAGAATAAATTATAAATGTACCAAGTTTCAACCTTTACACACACATACATATAAAATGCTGACTTATACATTTCGTAGTAGGTATACTAGACCGATTCTGGACCAGTTCAAGTCGCTCTCTTTGGTGAAAATAAACATTTGGAATTTGAAACTGCTATGTGTTGCGCTGTTCTTTGTTTAGTACATGCAAAAATTGGAATTTTGGGTAAAGGACTAAAGTGTTATGATTTATTCATTTGTGCAAGTTTCAACTTTTCTGTACATACTTTGTTGTTAATAATTGAAATTTTTTTCACATTTTTTTTTAGTTTCGAGAAATTGCTATCTTTTGCGCTCTTATCTGTTTAGTTAATGCCAAAATTGGAATTTTGGTAAAGGATTAGTGATTTATAATAAATATAAATATAAATGTACGCAATATTCAACCTTTAATGACCAATAAAACTTATATTACAAAGAAAGAAAAGGTGAATAACATTATCCTGTTACATGAAATGTATAAGTCAGCAAAAAATGTGTGTATTTTAAAATAAATAAATATACTCTTTTATCATATCAGATTAATTTTAACTAAAATTTTGAATTTTTATATAAGCTGAATAACTAAAGCGCAAAGGATAGCAGTAAAATAAATTCAGAATTTAAAAAATTTCAAAACAATTAGTCTTGTGAAAATAGTACATAAAGGTTGAATATTGCGTACATTTATATTTATATTTTATAAATCACTAATCCTTTACCCAAAAATTCCAATTTTGGCATGTGAACTAAACAGATAAGAGCGCAAAGATAGCAATCCAAAATTCTCGAAACTTGAAAAAAAATTTCAATTATTAACAACAAAGTATGTACAGAAAAGTTGAAACTTGCACAAATGAATAAATCATAAATTTAGTCCTTTACCCAAAAATTCCAATTTTTGCATGTATACTAAACAAAGAACAAAACACATGCATTTCAAATTCCAAAAATGTAAAGCTTACGTTTTTACCAGAGCGAGCGACCTTGAACTGGTCCAGAATCGGTCTAGTATACCTACTACGAAATTATAAGTCACATTTTTTATATGGTTGTGTGTAAAGGTTGAAACTTTACATTTAAATTATATTTATTTATTTAAATCACTAGTCCTTTACTCAAAAATTCAATTTTCATATGGCCTAATATATTGAGAAATAAGCGCAAAATTCTCAGAACTAAAAATGGAAAAATTGAACTGGTCCAAAGGTCCTATTTTATGCACTTTTACACATAATACCACCACTAGCTTCATTTTGATAACTACACCTGCCGTGTTGAGGGTAATCTAAACAATTCAAATTGTATTAAATATTTGCCCATCCAAAATTGCCTCCCTTTACAAAGGAAAGTCATTTATTTTCATTTAACGCTTACTTAAATTTTTGACGTATGTAAATATCATTTAATGATTAAACAATAACGATCTGCATTAAATAAATTCTTTTTATTTGGGTCATTTTGCGATCTTTTCCAATAAATCTTCTTTTATTTTATACCAATTTCACCTCTTTAAATACGGCAGGGTTCCATTTCTTATGGAGATTTCGGTAAGGTGGATATCGATAAATCGTTTATACCGCCTTATGCATAAATAAGGAACCATTATGGGTTTAGAAGAGAATACCAAACTAGTGCTTCTACTTCAACATATTCTAAATCTTTATTTTTAATGATACAGTTACTTAAACCTACAATTGAGTACTTATAAAACAGGTTTTTTTCTCAAATATATTTAAACTCATCCTTCCATGAGAATAAAATTATCTATTAAAGAACAACATATTCAACGCTTAAAGTCTTTATTTTTAATAAATACTTAAACCCTAATACTTGAGATACTTATAAAAGCATTTTAAATTTTTTCTTCTTAAATTGTATTTCTCTCCTTCCCAAATTTCTGTTTTATCTATTTTCATATTGCTAAACAGCTCATCATTTTGTTTTACTTATAAAAATCTTTTATTGCTTTACTTGCTTTATTAAGTCTAACCTTCTTTCCTACATTCTCTTTTCCTACTACTTACATTGCTGTCAATTTGACACACACACATGCTAAATAACATAGGTTTAAATCTTCTTTTCCACTTTTTTCAACTTATCTCTTTAAAGGGAATTTTATTTCTAAATTGCAACCTAGCCCATGGAAAAGCTACCCAGCCCCAAAAGTATGGATTTTGAAACTATATGTTAAATAGGTGTTTTTTTCTATAATTATAAAACTATTTAATTGTACTTGAATTCCACATTGGATTTTAATATGACAGATTTGTTTTGATCTAGTTCTTTTACCGTGTTGAAAACAGCCTGGTTTTGAACGGTTACTGTATTTAGAAAATGTGACTTTTATGGCCCAAATTTTCAATTTGTCAAAAATTTCATTTTTTTTTTCCATACTTTTAAATTTAGGTTTCATAATTTAAATTTAAATTTAATTTTTAAAATTTTGGACCCCTTTTTTCCATTCCACAAAAATTGGACCATTCAAATTAAAATTAAAACCCCAAAAAATAGGAAAATTTTAAAATTTTTAAAATTTTAAAATTGTTTGTAATTTCATAATTAAAAAATAAAATTTTTTTTATTTTTTTTTTTTTTAAAAAAAATTTTTATAGTAAAAAATATTTTAAATGTTTAAACTCTGGGCCAAAAATTTCGGTACTTATCCCAAAATTTTTCCCTTTTCTAAATTAAAAATTTTTTCATTTTCCCATGGTTAAACTTTATGTAAGTTTTGTTTAATTTTTAAAAAAACTCTTGATTTTGGTTATAAATTTTTTTAAAAACAAAAAATTTTTAATTTTTTAAAATGTCATTTTGTTAAATTTTTATTTTAAAAATTCCAAACCCCAAATTAAATTCGAACCCATACCAATTTTAAATTTTAAATTTTTTAACTTTTTATTTAAAAATGGGTTTTTTTTTAAACATTTGATTTACACCTTTAAAATTTTGGGGGGAAAAACTTTTTTTTGGGCAAGGGTTTTTTGGAATTGAACTATGTTTTTTTTTTTGAAATTAAAAACAAATTTTATAAATAAAAGTTTTGGTTTTCTAAATTTGAAAAATTTATTTTTTTTTAACCCCCTTTCTTTCTTTGGGAATTTATACCCTTATTTACCATTTCAACCCGAAAACCTTTTTTAAAAAATTTTATAATTTTAAATTGCCCTTTGTTTTTCTAAAATTTAAAATTTTTTTTTTATTTTTACTTTTCAAAATTTTTTTTTAAAAAAATTTTTTGTTTTTCATCTAATTTTTTTGGGATTTTTAATTTTGGTAAAGGGAATTGTTTCCCTTTTTATTTAAAAATTTTGTTTTTCAATTCCTTTTAAATAAAATTTTTTAAAAAAAAACTTTTTAAAAAACATTTGAAACCTGGGCCCAAATTAAATATTATTTAATTTACCCGTTTAAAATTTTTAAATTTTTTTAAAATTTTAAACTTTAAAAATTTAAATTTAAAAAAAATTTTTATTTTTAAATTTTAAACCCTTTTTTTAAGAACCCCCTTTTAAATAAAAATATTAAAATCTGAAAATTTTGCCTTCTTTAAAAGAAGCGTTTTTTCTCTTTTAAAATTTTTCCCACTTTTTCCCCAAAAAACCCCCTTTAAATACTGAAAAATCTTTTGGAAGCGTGGAAATTTAATTTTTTTAACTATTCCTCCAAATGCTTTTTTTCAAATTAAACTCTCTAAATCTGAATCAATAAATTAAATTGTTTTGTAAAAATTTTTCTTTTTTATAAACCCCCTCCTTTTGAAATCTAACCTGATTTAAACCCGGCAAAATTTTTTTTATGCGCTGGTGCCCTGTGGGTTTTAATTAAAATTTTTTTTCGACAAATTTTTTAAATTGCTCAATGTCAAAGTAATAAATTGATTATTTTAAATTCTAAATCGTTAACCCAAATTGAATGCAATCCTTTATAAATTCGAGATGAATCATCATAAAATTCAAATATAAAATACTGAAGGGTGTTTGGAGTGAAATTAAATTACCTTCGATTTTTTTTTTTCCATAAAGACAAATTTTCTTGAATGCTGAACTTTATTTGTTCGGAAGGGAGTAGAAATTTGCTGACTATTATGTTTTGAAATCTGGGTTCAAGCATGGTAAATTTTTTTTCCCGTTCTGTTTGAAAATAAAGCTGACATAAATCCGTAAATGGATTTATCCGCGGTTCAGAAAGTATTAAAAGATTTATGGGTTCTTTATCTTTGTGATTACTCAATACAAAGGGTACAACTTTTTACCATTTATGCAGTACAAATTAATTGCGAGGTTGTTTAGTTTCTCAAATTTTTACATCATCCAGCTGAATGGGAAGTGAATTGAATCTACTTCAAAACATCTCTAAAATGAGGATAACTAGAAGTCCGATATGAATGCTGTGAAACGGGATATAATGCCGAAACAACGGCCCACAGGAAGCAATACTCATCGTTATTTTTAACATTAACAACAGCATGCTTTACTTCTATGAAGTGGAACTTTAACATAGGTTGAATCACCGCTCTAAATGGGACATAGCTATTAATATTCACTTTTAAATGTAAGACTTCATGTACTGCCCAACCGGAATCCTTTCGAAAACTCCTCTAATTTTATCCGTAACTTATCATACACGTTTTCATTGTACCAGACACGTATATTGGTTGAAATATCAATAACGCAATTTTTGTGGCAAAAGTCTTCAACTCAATACTATGATTTTGGGGTTGCATGAAATTACAGCCTAAGACCACATTTACCTTTAGCATAGATTGCCTTAACATTAATTTCAACCTTACGTGCAAAACTATTATATGTGTTTAGTAAAATATCAAAGGGTCCTTAATGTTTGACATATTGATTATAATTCCTGTTAACAACCTACCATTGAAACATGAGTCTAGGGGTACCAACGTAATTTATGCATACCTTTTTATTGACAATTCCACTACCAACTTTCCTGAAGCGTTCTTTAACCGTCTCAATCTAACCAGATAGCACTTGAGCAATGCTAAATTGCTCAAGCTTAAGCAAGCTTTCATTGGTCTCATAATAAATTTTATGTTTAATTATATCTTGCAATAGCTTGATATTGGTGTTAACTATACGGATGTGCCTGGCAAATTCCTTTTTGTTTCAATAAGGGAACAATGCGCTTTGTTAAATTAACCATCTCACTACTACTTGGCATACTCATAGCTAGCAATATGAAGCACACACGTAACAATGAACTTTTAACAAATTGCTCTTCACAACGGTTCTAGTCGCGATTGTAAAATATGATGCACAGACAGATTAAGCAATAATAGTTACTCTTTACGTTTAACAAATTGCTCTCGGTTTACAATAAAACTTCTAGTCACGATTGTAAAATATGATGCACACACTGTGATTAAGTAATAATAGTTGCTTTTACTTTAGGTAATTTGTTGTTGTGACGATTGTAATGTATCGACTGACGTGGGACTGTTCTTTATCTACTTATATAGAGATAAGTTCGTAAGGTCGGATAAGTTCGGATCACCTTTTCAGCTACGACTCAGCAATGAATCGTCTTTGTTCTCTCACCTTGAAAATTGTAAGCATAGACTTTGAAGCGTTGACAATGGATCACCTTTGTTCTTGAAAGAGATGTATTCAGAATCTATTTTATAAATCAACCAGAACAATAGATCGTGTTTGTTCATTTCTCAAAGGTGTGACCTTGAAAATTGTAAGCATAGACTTTGAACCGTCGACAATGCATCATCTTTGTTCTTGATTTCTAGAATTAGAAGTATGACTCATCCATAACAATAGATCGTCTTTGTTCTCTCATGTGGCCTTGAAAATGATAAGCATAGACTTTGAAGCGTTGACAATGTACCGCCTTTGTCTTGATTTCCTAGAATTGAGATGTATTTAGATAACAATCTATTTTTATAACTCAACCAGAACAATGAATCGTCTTTGTTCTCTCACCTTGAAAATTGTAAGCATACTTTGAATCTTGAACAATGCATCGTCTTTGTTCTTGATTTCCTAGAATTGGATGATTAACTCGACCTGAACAATAGATCGCATTCATGGGAAAACGGTTGCGAAACAGCTATCTGTTTTGGAAACGGACCCCTGTTTTAGGAAACGGCTACCTGTTTATAGGAAACGGCTACCTGTTTTTAGGAAACGGCTACCTGTTTAGGAACGGCCACCTGTTTAGACCACTTAGGGCACTGGGAGGCGTGCTGAAACATGCATAGACTTGCTTGAGACTGAGGGCAATGACTTTGAGGATACAGCTGTGTACCTACCACGTGGCCGAGGTGACCTTGAAGATGATGACCTTGATAAACCGTGTACTGGACGTAGGCAATGTATGACCTTGAGCAGAAACACTGTAGAAAAGTATAGTAAAAAGTCCCAGAACCGCTATAGCTATACTTAAAAGTTTACAGAGGTTATGTGTTCCTAAATGCCATTTTACGTTTGACAACATTGCCATGAGAAAAGGATAGCGGTATTTGTAGATGACTAAAGTTAGTAAAAGAGGCATTTAGTCTAAACAGCCCGTACTGCACTTGGAGGTTTTGTTAGCAATATCAAGTAAAACATATTAAATAATCTATTCTTTCTTTCAACTGTTCTAATAATAACCATATGTTGAACTGAAATATTTATTTAAACACGTTTTCACTTATGAATGGCTGGATAAAACTGGCTATTCTTTTATTATCTAATTTGAAAGTAATACACAAAAGCTGATTTAAATGTATTTAGCATTTATATTTATATAAATTTAATTCAAAATAAAAAACGACGATAACATGCTTTAAAAAATGATTTTCACTTTGATAGTGTAAAAGCCAGCCTTCATCAGTTTTTTATATAAAATATCACCTTGGTGTTATAAATAAATGAATCTTAACTGTTTTTATATTATATATGTACATAAAATTGGTTTAAATAAACAAGTACCTAATTCAGTAAGCAATCAATTAACATTTTCTAGTTTTACAATGGAGTTTTGCAATAGGATTTATTACAAAAGGTTGCATAATTATCCTCTGTGATAAAAATTTACTTGACAAAGACATGTAAAGATAATGACAATTTATAATAAAATCTATCTGGTTCGATTTAAAACTAAATCCATTAAGAAGATCATTAAAGCAATTAGCTAAAGGGGTTAGACTTAACCTCACAAATTTCTCTGTAACCACGAAGTTGTTTTTTACACTTTAGATTTGAAAGAATGTAACAATCTACTTTAACGGTTGCTAGCTTTATTTTTATTTTAAAAGCAATTTCTATTTAGCTGTTCGATGTTATCAGTTGTTCTCGTACTGTATTGACTGAATCCATTTCTGAACGTTACCATTAATACTTTTCTGATTCTCTACCCGTTGAATAAGATTGATATTCATGTTTCATTTGGCTGTATGTATTTAATTTTAGATACTTTTTGCCATATAATATACTTTTCACACCATCTAAATATACTTGTATTATGTAAATATGGATATAGGTACCAAACATTTGTATATAATTCGTACATAGTTGTAATACCAGACTTGAAGTGTGTTATTATCACATAATTAAAGAGATTTGACTTCAAGGAACACCAAATACTTGAAATTTAACTTTCCGACAGGCTATATGACAGATAAGTTATAAATCACTCATATTTCTTTTGGAATTAATGCTTTGATTAATCTGTGACCAATCCTATAAGTATAAGTCCTATTACATGTTTGTGATAAAACTTTAATGTTATTGCACAAATTTTTGCGCTTTTACATGAAATTGCTTTGGGTAAATTTTGAGTATAAAATTACCATGCCTATTGTAATCTATGTATTTAAACACTGTTTTGTAAAAACTGTGGAATTGGATGCATTCAGCTCAACAGATTCTAGTTAAGTTTTATAAATCACCTGATTATTTCTGTTATATTTGTTGACTGCGAGTTATTCATATCAATTGTCTTATTACTATAATCTTTTATTCAATGTGCCTTTACAACTTGGGGAATGCTTAAATTACCTGTTTACTGTATTTTATTAAAGACTATAAACCTATGTTTTAGCATAACTTAGCTTTGAAATTCTGTATATTACTTTGCCATTTTGGATGTTAATTTAACTTGATTTCAGTACCTAAATTCTAGTATTAGACTCTTTGGGTGGATTGCTATATTGTGTATTTAAGAACACAAATATTCTATGTATTATCTTTGTGGTTAACGATTTGAGTAACACAATTGAATTAATTATCTATTTAGGAATTATCTCCTTTTACTTTTGGGAATATAAATTAAATTATATGTGTGTGTACTAAAATGCAAACTATATACTGCCATTATTTGTAATTAATATACGCTTCTGTTTTGGGGACTTTCTGCTTTACAACTACTTTTCCTAGTGCTCAGATCCTTTCACATATTCGTTGCTTGGCTAGAAAAGTGGCAAATGATCTATTTATCTAGGGCTGGATGATTTATTGTTCTAGCTGGCGCTTTTCTTCTCTTTCAACTTACAGATACCATCTGCATCACTGTAGAACCCTCCACCTCTACCGTGACCTAGCTACCGGCAGTCCTATAAATCCTCTGTTAGGGAAGTTTTGGGTACAAAGTTGAATTTACACGTAACAGGGGCTAAGGACCAATCAGAATCAGGAGGTGGGTGCAAGCACGACCAACCAGCTAAAAGTCGTCACAACACCCTCAATAGATCACTGCATGTGTTCAATTGCCTAACCTCCAAGGGTATACAGCTAAAAAATTAATACAACCAAATTAGGGCTCAACTCCGCCCAAAGGTTGAAACTGGTCAAAGCCTAAATATACGCTTCCACGTGAGTACAAAATAAAGGTGTCCCCATTTGACGACTTAAACACTCCAAAGTATTTAAGATAGAATGTTTATTTTAATTTCTAACATTAGACGACCTAATTGACGCATAGATTGTCTTGTTAATGGACTGAGTTACACCAAATTTTTCAAAGTTGTTACCAAACTTAAGTATCAAGTTATCTCCTTTACATATTGACACAATGTCATTTACCAAATATTAATAATGTGCTCCATAAACTCTCCAGAATAAAGTATTCAGATAATATTCCATTACTTTCAGAAATCGGTTTCTGATTTTCACTGTTAATTTTCTCGGGGCATTTATATTTGATGACTACTCCTATATGTTTTTTTTTATAAAAACCAAGACAATCTGGGCAAGGGCCATAGTTTGAATAACTATTTTCTGTTTCTCACTTTACAGCGTAGTAAATTAGTTCTTTTTCAAAATTTCGAGACTTCACAATTATGGTAGAAGTCTCCAATACGTTGTAATTTTCCAAATTCTTTACGTCGCTCTTTGAATTTTTCGTAATGCAAGATTGAGCAACAGACATCCGAAGCATGTTTTGTTTGTAAACGACAAGTTACACAAAATGCTCTGACATATTTGACAACAATGTCTTTATCACGTATTCTTTATGTATTACACTTTTCTTAGCACTACGAATACATAAATACACCTGAAATCAAAACAAGTTACTTTAATAATGTATAACACAATTTTTTCTCTTCCGTTGATTATTTGTCAGAGAATAACATATTAAATCTATGTATTTTTTTAATTAAATTAAAAGTAAAACTTCACAGTGTTTAATTAAACTTTATCATTGAATAACTGTTTTATATTTAACAAAACCAATACTTTCAAGTTTATTAACAATGATTAAACTGTGATCCGACAGCAAACCAATACTAACCTTCCTGATCAATATTACTCATCTGACGATTTTTCAAATTCACATGTGGTAGAAGTAACAGCAAAAGTGTAGAACAAGTTATAGAAGATGGTGTCAAAGCACTGCTGTGGTAATTGTAGTTACCATATTAGAAGAGACCACTTTACGTTTTGAGTGTTTAATTCATATCCGGCAATATTGAAAGTGCTACTACTTGTTTGAATCATCATTACTGTAATCACTCTCTGAAACTACAGAATCAGAAGGGACAAATTCAGAGCCAGAGAACAATCATCAACACTGTTGTCATTATCTGTATACAGAATACAACATTGACAATTAAACATACAATAAACAAAGAAATTTTTTACTTTATTGGTAATTTAAAAACTTCCGAACTGTGTATTCTTTCATTAACTGTTGCAACGTTTAGCTTGTCTTCGTTATTTGCACATTCTAGGGCAAAATTTACAACCCTGTTGTCATTATCTTGTATACCGATACCTACAAATTCATACTTAAACATACAATGAATAAGAGATGTGTTTACCAGTTATTGGCAGTTTAGGAGAAAGATATTTGGTAGTTTCAAATGGTGTGTTCTTGGACTAACTGTTGCAACATTTACCTTTTCTTGGCTGTTCGTACATTCTATAAATTTACTATTTCTTACCTGAGTGAGGCATCATTTTAATCACTAGAGGTTTCGAAAATACTATATCCCAATTAAACGCTAAAAAGTAATTATACATAAGAAGAAGTTAAACTTACTATAAGAATTTAAAAGCATAAAATTATCTCATAACACTGATAACACACATACCTGAAATATATAAGCAGTAAGCACATTAGCACACAGTTTACAACTTTAACCTCTAACTAAGGGCTTTAACCAAAGAAACTCTTTGCTTTAACAGTGAATAAATTCGTTTGCTGACCTTCACTTATTGCGCAACACTTGTTAAGCTTCATAGAATTTCGCCAACGACACACATTTGTTAATTTATACAAGAACAAGATACAATACATTTAAATACGTTTACAAGTTACGCAATTATGTAATGTAAACCAGTCAAAATAATGATTGGATTAAATTTCAAGAATAATGTCATTCTAGTAGCGCCTAACTATAAAATTTTATTACGGTTTTAACCATCTAATGCTTATGATCCTTTACGCAAATTTGTAAACATATACAGGGTGTCTCACCGAGTCCGTTTATTAGAAGTTTATTTGTGGCCAAAATGAAAACTTGAAAATTTAAAATCGGGTATAATCTTAGACCATGTTTAGTACATGTCAGCTCTGATCAGTGAAGCAAACCCATTTTAATTGAATAAAAATAAATAATAATTTCATAAGTAGGTAATTAAAAATTTTTTATTAAATGATATCAGTATTATTCGTTTGATGGATTTATTTTTCATATAGAAATATGCATAACTGAGATGCATATTTTATAAAATTTCCAGCTAAGTTTCTAGTTTAAAGATTTTATCGTATGAATTAAAAAATATATCTTAGAGAACAATGCCTAAATTTCAGCCAGAGCTAAAATGTAAAAAATAAAATTTTAAATGAAATACAATTATTTTTTATGTAATCGTATTAGCGATAAGATTATTGCTATAAGTGATATGACACATTGTTATACCTAAATGAAACTGTTCTAGAGTTATTTCCGAAAAACGGAAAAGTTTAATTTAGCCATTCTTTCGAGATGCTATGAAGGGTTTCAATTCATGAGAAATAATTTTTCAAATATTAAGTTTTTAATGTTTATGATTTAGTACTTCATTAAATGCCTTAATATTATTGCTAAAATAACGTTTAAACGAATGAAGAAATTGCACAAAATTTAACGAAAACTATTCATATTTACTTCAAATGATAAAAAATGGATGTAAAAACTAGAACAAATTATTTTAAATTAATTTATAGTTAGTTGCTCAATTTAATCATATTTTCGTTTAATCCCTAATTTATCATACATCATTCAAATAAGAAATAAACAACATTGTTTCCATTTTAACATACTTATTCAATTTTTCATTGCCTTTTGACATCGTATACTTCAATATAAATTAAATGTATTATTTATGTTAACTGAGTGGACTTAAATATTACAATATAATTAACACATGTTAACTAAACATACAAAACTGTAAATTCTAAACTTATAACATAGTTATGTTATTGCCTTCAATATTTTTATTGTCTGATAAAAGTTTTTCATAAACCTGTACCTAAAATCTAAAAAATGCAAAAGCAAACAAAACCAACAGTTAATAAAGTTAGGTTATTGCAAGAATCTAGTAGTTGAACAAGAACGTAATAATGTATTTATTATAGAAGCTTTCATGGAACGCCACGTAAATGCATACACACGGCGCTGCGATACAGAGGGTAATCACGTGGATGAGGTATTCCACCAATATGAAGTGCGTACAATGTCATTAAAGGCGATACACTTCATTTTGTGGTATAAACAGATTGATACTTTTTGTCGTAGAATACGAATTTGTTATAAATTGTCTGTCGCATACGGGTGTATGTTTGCACAAGTCTGCGGTATTACAATTTAACGTAATACGCACACGTATGCCGTATAATATACACACACACGCACACACACACACACACACACACACACACACACAGACACACACACACGCACACACACACCTAGACTCACACAGACACACAGACACACACACTCCCACACACACACACACACACACACACAAACACACACACACACACACACACACTCATACAGACACACACACATATACACACATACACACACACAGACACACACACACACACACACACACACACACAGACAAACACACACACACAAACACACACACACACGCATATATACATGCGCACACACACGCGCACACACGCACAAGCGCAAACACGCGCACACACGCGCGCACACGCACGCACAGGCACGCGCACACGTGCTCGTACACGGACGGGCAGATGCGCACACGTACGCGCACACGCACGCGCACACGCACGAGCACACGCACACCCACGCACGCACGCACGCGAGCTTCACGCACGCACACACGTACACACGCACATCTGTACACACTCCAAAACAAAGAACTTTATAACGGGACGATATTCCAAGTTATCTATTTCAATGAGAAACGTGTTCTTTAAAAGTTGTATAAACGGAGAAACAGAATTTCATTGCTACCAATGTCATCGCTGTATATTCTAAGAATTGTAGATACAGTATAGACAGTACCATTTCTCTGTTGAGGTTAACATATATACACAACGGTGTTATACTTTGATTCAAATACAGTTAGGTATGACTCATTCTTAAAATTACACGAACTAAGATTTACCCTTCTAGAAGCATCATCTTGTAATCGACTTAATTCTTGTAGATACTTTACGATAACATAAATATCCATACATTTGTGATTATTTCATTCATAGAAGAAAGTGTATACAGTGTAATGTAGTTCGAAGTTTAACGAAATTATAGATGTTTAATATTTTAATTTAGCACATAGTTTAAATAAATTTCATATTACTCCAAGTTAAATGAAAAGCAATTTACATAAATCAGTACGTGTATTCAGTCCACCTTCTGTAGAGTTATCAATATGTTATATAACAGTTAGAATATTTATATTACATTGAATTAAAACATTTAAATTAAAATTATTTACTATAAGTGTCACTCTCAGAAGTGGAATCGCTAACACACCTCAAAATGTTTTTCAATTTCCACCGCTCTAGCACAGATACTGCGGCACGTTTTAATGCATTTCTTCTATGTCCCATTAATTCGTTGCAAGGATTCCATCCATATTTGTTTTACATGGTCATCGTTAAATTTGGAATTATGTCTTCCTATATTTTCTTTGAGTGTTCTTGCAGTTTGCCCACACCAGTTCAATTGGATTAAATTGACATTGATATGGTGGTAACCGTAATGTTTGTGTCCACACTTGTGTGCTATTTCATCTATTTCTGTACACCTTTGGTATCGCATTATCTGCAACTAATTGACATAATTTTTAAACATGCTAGGTTCATAAGCTATGTTGTTTTTTACATATATCTTCCTTCTTAGATGAATTATTTGGAATTTCTTGTAGAAGTTTGGAATGATAATTGTCCATTATAATTACAGATGATTCTTTAACTTTGCAATTAAATTATTTTCAAACCATTTTGTAAACAACTCAACTTTGTAGAAAACAAAAGTGAAGCATCGGAAATAAATCCATCTTCGCTACCTACATGAACAACTATAAATCTGAAACATACGGTTATTTTATTAGGAATTGTTTTGATGGACAACGTGCTTCCACAATTATCCTGAAGCATTAACTTCGCTTTAAGTCTTATCAAGTATACTTGTATAAGAAGAGAGTTAGATAATTTTAATAATTATATTAACTACTCTACACCTTTATAAATAATTTAGCAAATAAAATGTTACACTTGAGCTACATACATGTTAAATTTTACCTTCAATTTATAGAGTAAAGTGATGATGATAGTAAGAGGTATATTTTACTATCGCTTGAAAATATAAATTTGAATCAAGAAAGGGTGAAATGGGCACTAAATAGGATTGCTAAATAGTGGTAAGGGATGCGAATTGTGATTGGTTAGATTTGAAAAATAGGAGCCGTGAGAATGACTACATTAGTGTTGAAGTAATTTCCGGATTATAGAGGATGTATCTATTTTAAGGATTTGGAAACTAATGAGGGGTTCAATTGTTAGAAGTTTAAATTTTGTGAGTACAAGGATTTATGACTTTCAACAAATAACTTGTCTAAGAAAGGATGGATTTGCCACAAAAGTTATTACATTTTACAAAATTGAAAACAACTAGTTCGTGAACAATAGAAACTTATTACGTTTTACTACATAGGGCTACAGACAAACATAAAGGTATTAAATATGAAATTACTGAAAATGAAACTTTAAAATGGATAAGATAGAGTAAACATGTCATCATGAATAATTAACGAATTATAACGAAAATATTATAATTAATAAACCTAAAATAAAGTATTGTAAAAGTAATCACAAACAGGAATTATAATGTATAAACTAAATTACAAAAACCTTTTTCCTTTACTCAATGGCTTCTTCTTCATGCTTTTCAGATTAATCATGCTAGCTTCTTTTGTGCGACTCTGGACAGATGAAAATCCAAGTTTCATCTAAGAGTACAAGATTGTATAATTTTTTTCCTTTATTTTGTAATATTCTCTTAAGAATCGTACACGATTGGCAGCACAATGTGATTGAAAACCAGATTTTTCTTTACAGCATCCTTCACATAGTTATCAACTTCGGTGGACTTAGCTGGTGATGGTGCAGGTTTATTTTCTTTTGGGATTCTGCAACCCTTTTTATAGCACTAACTGTATTTATATTAACTCCACATGTTTCAGACCGCAAAAGTAGTCCTTCTAAGTATCATATTTGACACAATAATTACTACTACATATCTGCATAATAGATTCAAATGGAACGAGTAATTTTGATTGTCACGTCCGTTCAAAATAACTGAGCACGTTCAAACTACGAGCTGCGCTTCAGATTTAATGTGCTTATTACGTGTAAATTTTATATAAATTATGTAAAAATGTTACCAAAATTACAGATAATTCACTGCAGTTGTAGATAGTTTAGAAAATACTGTTTTTCTATCTAAAAGTACAGAGTGAATGACTGATGCTTCTAATCACGACACACGTTTTAGTGCTCTAATATGAATTGTACAGCAGATTTATGTTTTATGGCCATCCTTCTTAATACATGTAGTTAAGAGATAAAAATATGTAATTTGATTATAGAGTTTTACATCGATGAGTCATGCCCAGCTTTATTTGAATCAAACTTATCTTTATAACTTAGACTATTATTAGATTGAAGTTAAACACCATTGAATTTGGTGAGTAAACAAACAATTTTGGGGTTAAATGTATTAATGAATATTCATCCTGATATTGTAGGAAACCCATCAAAAGTTTGAAAATTAATTTTATTTAGGTTTCAGGAAAACCATCTTATGAAACGAAATTTATAAACTTAAAACCTTTCGACAATCCATTCTAAATTTGACTAATCTGTCAAATTGTACATTTATCAGTGATAAAGTGCTTGACAATTAAAAACTAACCTACTATAGGAATAACCAGATTATGATTGCTTGAAATTTAAAAAATAATAGGTACATAATCGATATAAAACGATTCACAATATCAGATAAACCTCTTCAAAACAAGTAAATTAATCAACCTTGTCTCATATTTTATCAGTTGTGTAGACTTTTGATAATATCAAGAGCTTATTTAGTTTTATTATGTCGTTGATTATCATAATTACAGTTTTCTAACTTATTAAGTTAAATTGCCTTTCAGGTTATGTTTATTTAACATTTTGGGTAATTATTTAAATAATGTGTTGTTTATTTACAAAAATACATGAATATTACGCAATTCAAAAAGTATCTTACCTAATAAAAGCCTGATTGATAGCGAAACATGGTTTTTACGTTTCTTTGCAAACTACTTAAGTTTGTGTTGTAGGATTACAGTGCGTTTATATGTCAACTAAAACCCATAACGTGCTACTAATTTGTGGTTATTATTGTAATTTATTAAGTTTTGCAATTTTGTTGTTAAAATGTAATTGATTAAAATTGATTTGTTTATTGGTTATCTATATATGGAAACCATAAAAACATCTGGTGAATATAAATTTTAAAGGTGCGATGAATGTTTCTCAAATTTTCATATTACGTAGGCTAGACTAATTAAGATCTTATCTGCAGCTGTACATTTAAATATAGTGTCTTATGTACCGTATGTTCAAACATTTTCTCTTTATCGTTCATGTATGTATGTTTGAGAAAACAAAATTTTTATCTGGGAACAATGACTAAAATAGTAAATAAATTTACTGTTTTTAATTGTATGTTTCTTCGTTCAGAAAACAAATGATTTATATATAGGATGATTCAGTTTAGGTCATGCGGGTAATATTTCATTATAAATGCAAATTGTTTTAATGGGAAATGACTTGAATATTCAAATATCAAAACGTAATTGTACTGGTATTACTTTAAAAGAAATCTATAACACATTTCTTTTGCATATTAACGTTTTCTAAATTCTTACCTTGTTTGATAATTTCAACCAATGTCGTTGATGGGTTTAAACATTGTTTAACGTTAAAACAATGACTTTTTATACAGGGTGTCTCAGGAAACCGTTCATTAGAAGTTTAAATTTTAAAAATAATTGACAGTTTTCTTCTCTTAAATTAAAATATTTTAGTTTAGCACTTCCGGTTATACCGAAGTCGCTATCTACTTTGTTATTTTCGATGGAACACTCCATATTTTTGCATTTTGGATAACGATAACTTGAATCTTTTTCATTGAAACTATACCATGCCCATCTATTACGGTTTCGAGATAAAAATTATTTTCTGAAATTTTACAGCTGGTTGATTTAAATGGACTGTATATTTATTGAGATAAAAGTTAAAATACAATTGTTTTATGTAAAGATTATCGTATGCATCTTTAAAATAAAAATCTTTGCATGAGAATACCTAAATTTATACTTAAGAGTTAATCAAAAATAATGCTTTTTAAAATACTCTGTTTTTATTAAGAATTGGCGATAGATTTGCTACAAACTGATATGAATGGTTGCTATGGATAGAGAAATATTTCAAATGTCGAGTTTTAATGTTTCTGATTTAAATTTTCAATATTAGAAAAAGTGAAAATGGATAATTTAACGAAAATAATGTTTATACAAGTAAGAAATATATTTTTATATTACAAGGAAAATGCAATTAGTAGAACTTGCACAATGTTTAATAAGCTATTCACATTGTGTATAAAAATGAATAACAATTTCTTATAAACATTATTTTAGCAATAATATTACAGAGAGAAGAAAAAGAGGGAGATAAGAGAGAAGGGAGAAGAGAGGAGAGGGAGAGAAGAGATCGAAAGGGGGAGAGAGGGGAGAGAGGGAGAGAGGGAGAGAGAGAAGAAAGACAAGAAGAGAAATAAGGAGAGAGAGAGAGAGGAGAGAGGGAGAGAGAGGAGAGGGAGAGAAGAGAGAGGGAGAGAGAGGAGAGAAGGGAGAGGGAGAGGAAGGAGAGGAAGGGAGAGGAGGAGAGGGAGGGGAGAGGAGGGAGGAAGGGAGAGGAGGAGAGGGAAGAGGGAGGGGAGAGGGGAGGGAGAGGGAAGAGGGAGAGGAGGAGGGAGAGGGAGGGGAGAGGGAGGGGAGAGGGAGGGAGAGGGAGGGAGAGGGAGGAGAGGGAGGGAGAGGGAGGGAGAGGGAGGAGAGAGGGAGGGAGAGGGAGAGAGGGAGAGAGGAGAGGAGAGAGGAGAGAGGGAGAGAGGAGAGAGAGGGAGAGAGAGGGGAGAGAGAGAGAGGAGAGAGGAGGAGGAGAGGAGGGAGAGAGGAGAGAGGAGAGGAGGAGAGAGAGGGAGAGAGGGAGAGAGGGAGAGAGAGGGAGAGAGGAGGAGGGAGAGAGAGGGAGAGAGAGAGGAGAGGGAGAGAGAGGAGAGAGGAGAGGGAGAGAGAGAGGAGAGAGGAGAGAGGGAGAGAGAGGAGAGAGGGAGAGAGAGAGAGGGAGAGAGAGGAGAGAGGGAGAGAGAGGGAGAGAGAGGGAGAGAGGAGAGAGGAGAGAGAGGGAGAGAGAAGAGAGAGGAGAGAGAGGAGAGAGGAGAGAGAGGGAGAGAGAGGGAGAGAGAGGGAGAGAGGAGGGGGAGAGGGGAGAGGGGAGGAGAGGGAGAGGGGGAGAGGGGGAGAGGGGAGGGGGAGGGAGAGGGAGAGGATATCTCACATTCAAGATGATGGTGACGGTTCACAGAAGAGAAAGAAGAGCGATGACATAGGGGTGAAGGTAAATCTCAAAATCATGATGATGATGATGACGAATCACGGTTCAAGAAGAAGAAGAAACCGATAAAATGTTATTAAATAATAATGATGTATTGTTGGTTATAATAATAATATATTTTCAAACGTTAAGCTTTCCTTCAATTTTGTTAATAAACTTTTTTCTAACGGTGCTCCACCGTTTTGATTCATGTTTGCAAGTTTACAAGTTTTTCGCTTTAGCGTGTTTTCGTTTGCGTGTTTTTGTGTGCGTGTTTTCGTTTGTGTTTTCGTATTTTCGTTTTACGTATTTTCGCATTTGGATGTCTTTGCGTTTGCGTATTTTTGTGTTAGCGTGTTTTCGTGGTAGCGTTTTCGTTTTGTGTTTTGTGTTACGTGTTTTTGTGTTAGTGTTTTTCGCGTTTTCGTGATTTCGTACGTGCGAGCGTACGCGTGCGTGCGTGCGTGCGCGTACGTGCGAGAGCGTGCGTGCGAGCGTGCGTACGTGCGGTGCGAGCGTGCGTGCATGTGCGTGTACGTGCGAGCTTGTGTGCGTGTGTGTACGTGTGCGTGTGCATACGTGCGTGCGTGTGCATGCGTGTTTTCGTTTGATACTCGCTAAAGCAGTGTTAGTCGATTGTATGTAGGCACTATTGTGTTGACTAAAAGCTATAATTGGAAACGCTTGCTATACCCAGTCCATTGAGTTATGTTTAATTAGCTTTTTGACAGATGTATTTATTTATGATAAGATCAGAATGCATGTAAAGTAATATAGAGGTGAAACTAACTAGCTGTGTTTTGCTGCTACACGTATCACAGTATTAAAGACTCTGTTTATGTATTAGAAAACGTACTACAGTCTCGAAACAGAATGCAGATAAAAATTGAAGGAAGTGAATACGGTACAACTTCTGAACGAGCTGAAAGATTTGAAGCGTTTGCAGCATTTCCAGAGCCGTGTTTGAAACCAGTTAGTTTAGGGCTAACCTCATGTCCATGTAATAATAGTGTCTGATAAAAGCTGTAGGGTTATTAGCTGCTTTATAGTTTGTTACAATATAATCGCTCAACGTGAAGACGATGAGGTGTTTGTATCTCGAAATCTCGATGATGATAATACTATGAAAATAAAAAATTAGATTACGTCACTCTATTTCAGATAAAAAAAATTTTAAAACGTTTAGTTGAGATTTTAGTACATGTTTAAATATAAATGATGAGATAACCAGGTATTGTTTAACGCCTGTTACCCAACCATTCTATTCTGATAAATAAAAGAGATTTTAGTGCTTTAATTGTTTTAAGGAGCCCTGTAATAACAAAATAACCCCATTGTTTTTCTTTTAATTCAGCATGTGTGTTTTAAAATTGTGTTATAAATTTATGATTTAGTGATTTTAAGAAATTATGTTAACCATTTATATTGGTAATCAATTTTAGACTATTAAATTAAAGTTATATAATTACAGAATTAGCTAAAGTAAAACATGAACAGTGATTTACTACATATTGTTGTAATTTAAAACATGTAACTTTCAAAACTCTTAATATGGTTTTTATAAAACAATTTAAAAAAAATACGTCCTACACGTAAGTGAGTAAAAATAAGTGGAAAATGCGGTCTCAACGTGAGCATATAAAAAGTTAAAGGTTCTAATACTACCAATAATAATTAGGGTTAAAAAATTGTTGTCAAAAGGACCTTAATTAGGGATAAAAATTCATCAAGGGTTGATACACGTATACGTGCGCAAGTAAAAATAATAGGAAAATTAAAAGAAAGGGTTGAAAACACGGTCTCATTGTAAAAATAGTGAAAATACGTCTTACACGTAAGCGAGTAAAAATAAGGGTGGAAAATGTCTACGGGCGTGTAAAAGTGGGTTAGAAAATAAGATACCGTGCTTACACGTTGGAGGGTGTTATGATTTGTCATCTGCAAGGCAGTAATAATATTTCATTCATTAAAGATCTACTATGGCTAAATAAAAGATATAGTTGGCTTTTAAGTTTATCAAACTGTTATATAGGAACAGGATTATATTTCATATTTCATAAATTTCATCTCAAGTAATTTTAAGCTATTACCATTGAGTAAAAATCATTACTCAATAATATTACCATTTACTAAAGACGATAATCAATTGTAGTCAAACGTGTAAATTTATATAAAAACAAATTAAAAATACATGTCAATGTTCAAGTATGAAAATATTTCTAATTCATACAGAGACTATTTAATAAAATATATAGTATTCAAATTAGACATCAAATTAGCGTGTTTTGAGCAGCTGCCAAAAAGTAACTTGAAAAAAGCATAATACATAAAATATGATTGGTTTCAATGAGTAAATAATTATTTATTAATGTTTTTTGAAAGACCTTGTATAAATAAAGTATGTTCTTTAAAAATCAATTATAATAATTTTACAAGTAAATAAATCTTATTTTTTGAGGGTAAAGAATGTCTTAACATTCTTAAAAGATTAAAATTGGTGCGATGTAAGTTTTAAAATTATGTTGACTTTTAAAATCTCAGATTTTGTATAATTTATAAATGCAAAGTAGAAAATGCAGCTGTATTGACTACTTTTACTGTTTGAGTAAATTCAAATAAATAATTTTATACACATAACAACCAAATCAAAATTTATAGTATATCCAGTACGTTAGAAAGAATAAATTAAATATGCGTGAAAGTATCTTATAGAACAACATCCTAAAGGTTAATTTAAATGTTTAGTTGAGCATAAATACGGATAATGATGTGAATGAAATATATTTTATGTTAATTTCAATATTCGTTTTATAAATGAAATAAAACTTGTTGAACTAAAATTTGACTTTATGAAAATCTGCCAAAGCACGATACTTTTATAATTATAAAATATGAATGTATTTTCTTTACTAAATATTCCATAAATTCATTCGCATTCAACAACTGACCACCACATTTTGACCGCTAATTGATGGTAGTTAATAATATATGAAAATTACAAAAAAAACAAATTAATTTATTTTATAAATTGATATGTTACGCACATCAAACTATCAGGACTGATGAATTTCGATTTAAATTTTAAATGAGAGGGTATTGATAGAAAATTGGTAATTAACACTAACCAAAAATTTTCTTAGTCACAAATTATATGAATAATATAATAATATTATTTGAATAATGTATTATAAGTATAAAGACAGCGTATCAAAATTCAATAAATTTGATGTGTGTATTGAACACAAAATGATAAAAAAAAAAAAAAAAAAAAAACGCATACGCAAAAAAAAAAGTGAAACAACAGAAAAAAACAAAAAAAGAAAAACGCAAAAAATAACACGCACAAAAACGCAAGATGACAACGCAATAAAATACGCACACACGAAACGAAAGGTAGATGAAACGAACACGCAAAATAACACGCACAGCACACACGCACACACGCAAAAAAGAAACGCACAACGCACAAGAAAAAAGAAACGCAAGAAACACACGCAAAAAAAGTAGGGACGAGTACGCACAAAATACACGCACGCACACGCAACACAGCACACACGCACACACACACACACACACACACACACACACACACGCACACGCGCTCACACACAGACACACACACACACACGCACACGCGCACACACACACACACACACACACACACACATAATATATATATATATATATATATATATATATATATATATATATATATATATATATATATATATATATATATACATATACATGCGCGCACACACACGCGCACACGCGCATCAAGCGCAAACACGCGCACACGCACACACGCACGAGCACACGCCCATACTACGCACGCACGCACGCACGCACGAAATGCACAGCACACACGTACACACGTAATCACGCACATTCGACACTCAAACACGCACATGCACACACGCACACACGCACATGCACACACGCACACGAACACACGCACACACACACGCACACTCGCACACACACACGCACATACTTGATTCACTTCTAATCATTCACTAATCGTCTCTTTATGTTCCAATAATTGTAAAAGCATTATCCTTTACACACGTATTTCCTTTGTGCTACATCCTCTTCATATCATCGTATCAAACAATTCTAATCATATACCATGCCAATTCACAATTTTTTCTCTTCAAGCAGAATCCACAAACATTGCAACATTCAGTCTCACTTTACATATTACCTACTGTATTTCATGCTCATGTTAGTTCATATCCATTACCTTTAAAAATTAGACAATAATCTGTACCACAGTTCCTATCGTAATTGATTTACCCACAACAGTAAACTTAATGAGCTAATTTTTTACAGCAGTTCATTTTAAATTGTTATACCAGTATTAATGGTCCAATATTTGTAGAATGTTAGTATACTACTATGGATCAAAAATTTAAAACTCATAATATTTAAATTTCAATATACATTATACAATCTCTATCAGTTTCGATGACAATTACAGTTATCCTCAGTAAAGAATGAAACTTTAGTTTTAAAAGTACCATTCTACTGACAATAATCATAATTGTTTTGGAAACATATAGATATACAACTACTATCGAAGTAAAAATTTCGACCCTTACTTTAAACGTTTATACTTATTAATCTGATTTTAATCAAACAAATTTTATCTTAATTATTTATTTCTGTGTAAGTGAACGTAATTGCATTTTTTTATTAAACAATTTTCGAATATCGCTTAGAATAGGGAGTTAATAAGTGACATTTTTTAATTTTACAATGTTGTTATTTAACCGAAATGCAGCAAACCGATATTAACAGCTTACCAAAGGTGTACTTTAGAAATTCTTAAAATGATTGCATTAGGATAAATCGTTTTTATTAATTGATTGTTAAAGATTGGTTTTCGTCAATTTAAAGTGAAAATCGTGAACATATTTTGCTCTAATTCTTCCTAAATTAACAAAAATTATGCAATTACATTCACTTACACAGAAATAAATAATGATTAAGATAAAATATGTTTAATTAAAATCGGCTTTATAGTTGTATAAATATAAACATTTCAAGTGAGGCTTAGATTTTTGCTTCGATAGTATTTTTATATTAACTTTGTCACTTCAGCATAAAAAAGAATTTTTGCTAATTACTTTTTATTTTTTTAGTTTAGAAAGGTAATTTTTAACATAAAATTTTAAATCTGTCCATTTTCTAGTGGATAAAAGTGGATATTTATCTATATTCCATGCATTTGGACTTTCAGGAATTAACTCTTTATGTATGGATGATCTAAAAGGTCAAAACAGCCTCTGATTCTTTTTTACTCCATGGTTTCTTTTATTTTGATAACTCTTGCTTATTTTGTACTAGTCCTTCCTCAATTTAGCACGTCCAACGACATCTTCTTCTTATAGCCATTTTTAGAATTCTCATTTCTTACATCATCTTCTACATTTCTTTCTACATCAGATTCCTCTTGAATTGGTGGCAAATCTACAATAACAAAGAAAATTTGGACATAAGAGTTGTATATTTGTCATTTTAGTTTAGTTAATTATTATCTTTGTTTTGTATAAACCAGAAATAGTGAATATTATATAATGTATTTTCTAAATTTTACATGAGTGTCAATTGTGAATTTATCACAAACAATATCTACCTTTAACTTCAATATCCTTTAACTTCTTCCAGCAAAACTATTAGCTTCTCCCTTATCTACAGCTAAATAGACGACTTACTTTAGTTATCTCAATAGCACTTTCGTGAAGACGATAAAAATCCCTATGGACACGGATGTAAGGTGTCGTGCTAACCAGTTACATTCTGTTTCAGATAAATCAAACACCTGTGAAACACAATATACTTGCGTAATTTAGTACTGCATTTTGAGGAGCCTCCAGATTAGCACTTTCACAAAACTTTCGTAAACAGTCGTGTTCTTATATGTGAATTAGAATTTGTTGCTGCAAAATAAATGGATTGCTTTGGCAAATTTCAACTGCAGTTCGAAATCGTAATAAGATCTATCGCATTTTTACTTCAGGAGTAAGAAGCAGCTACTGTGCACGTTTACCTTCCACTTGGACAACCACCAGTCTCTCTGCCAATTTTTTCAAATTCAGTCATTGATTGTTTTAGTTCATGTATTACCTGCTCAGACCACAAAGGCCTATTCATACTGATCAATTAACATTTTAGAAGCTTCTCCAGATCTTCTTTTATTAAACACAATGCACAGAAAATTAAAGAAGCAAACATATGCCAAGTCCTTACTGATACATTCGGTTTTCCATTTCCATTTTATAAAGTGTTATTTGAGAATCTAAATATGAATTTAGTTTAATTAGATCAGAAGTAAAAGGAATGTGTGTAAATTAAATTTTCATGTAGGGTATTTAAAGCATTTGATAATATTTTAATAGACCATTCGATTCTAATAAACACACAAAGCTTTTAACTCTCTGCTTTTAAAATTACCCTTTCTTAGAGCCATCCTCTTTCTATAGCTGCACATTTTTAATATGGTGACCAATTTTCAATCCTAGAGAAGGGTCTTAAACTCTGGACGACAAATTTTTGTCTCATACAACAAATAGTTTGTGTTGCTTCAATTATTACATCAAAGTATTGTGGACTTAAACACTCCAAAGTATTTAAGATAGAATGTTTATTTTAATTTCTAACATTAGACGACCTAATTGACGCATAGATTGTCTTGTTAATGGACTGAGTTACACCAAATTTTTCAAAGTTGTTACCAAACTTAAGTATCAAGTTATCTCCTTTACATATTGACACAATGTCATTTACCAAATATTAATAATGTGCTCCATAAACTCTCCAGAATAAAGTATTCAGATAATATTCCATTACTTTCAGAAATCGGTTTCTGATTTTCACTGTTAATTTTCTCGGGGCATTTATATTTGATGACTACTCCTATATGTTTTTTTTTATAAAAACCAAGACAATCTGGGCAAGGGCCATAGTTTGAATAACTATTTTCTGTTTCTCACTTTACAGCGTAGTAAATTAGTTCTTTTTCAAAATTTCGAGACTTCACAATTATGGTAGAAGTCTCCAATACGTTGTAATTTTCCAAATTCTTTACGTCGCTCTTTGAATTTTTCGTAATGCAAGATTGAGCAACAGACATCCGAAGCATGTTTTGTTTGTAAACGACAAGTTACACAAAATGCTCTGACATATTTGACAACAATGTCTTTATCACGTATTCTTTATGTATTACACTTTTCTTAGCACTACGAATACATAAATACACCTGAAATCAAAACAAGTTACTTTAATAATGTATAACACAATTTTTTCTCTTCCGTTGATTATTTGTCAGAGAATAACATATTAAATCTATGTATTTTTTTAATTAAATTAAAAGTAAAACTTCACAGTGTTTAATTAAACTTTATCATTGAATAACTGTTTTATATTTAACAAAACCAATACTTTCAAGTTTATTAACAATGATTAAACTGTGATCCGACAGCAAACCAATACTAACCTTCCTGATCAATATTACTCATCTGACGATTTTTCAAATTCACATGTGGTAGAAGTAACAGCAAAAGTGTAGAACAAGTTATAGAAGATGGTGTCAAAGCACTGCTGTGGTAATTGTAGTTACCATATTAGAAGAGACCACTTTACGTTTTGAGTGTTTAATTCATATCCGGCAATATTGAAAGTGCTACTACTTGTTTGAATCATCATTACTGTAATCACTCTCTGAAACTACAGAATCAGAAGGGACAAATTCAGAGCCAGAGAACAATCATCAACACTGTTGTCATTATCTGTATACAGAATACAACATTGACAATTAAACATACAATAAACAAAGAAATTTTTTACTTTATTGGTAATTTAAAAACTTCCGAACTGTGTATTCTTTCATTAACTGTTGCAACGTTTAGCTTGTCTTCGTTATTTGCACATTCTAGGGCAAAATTTACAACCCTGTTGTCATTATCTTGTATACCGATACCTACAAATTCATACTTAAACATACAATGAATAAGAGATGTGTTTACCAGTTATTGGCAGTTTAGGAGAAAGATATTTGGTAGTTTCAAATGGTGTGTTCTTGGACTAACTGTTGCAACATTTACCTTTTCTTGGCTGTTCGTACATTCTATAAATTTACTATTTCTTACCTGAGTGAGGCATCATTTTAATCACTAGAGGTTTCGAAAATACTATATCCCAATTAAACGCTAAAAAGTAATTATACATAAGAAGAAGTTAAACTTACTATAAGAATTTAAAAGCATAAAATTATCTCATAACACTGATAACACACATACCTGAAATATATAAGCAGTAAGCACATTAGCACACAGTTTACAACTTTAACCTCTAACTAAGGGCTTTAACCAAAGAAACTCTTTGCTTTAACAGTGAATAAATTCGTTTGCTGACCTTCACTTATTGCGCAACACTTGTTAAGCTTCATAGAATTTCGCCAACGACACACATTTGTTAATTTATACAAGAACAAGATACAATACATTTAAATACGTTTACAAGTTACGCAATTATGTAATGTAAACCAGTCAAAATAATGATTGGATTAAATTTCAAGAATAATGTCATTCTAGTAGCGCCTAACTATAAAATTTTATTACGGTTTTAACCATCTAATGCTTATGATCCTTTACGCAAATTTGTAAACATATACAGGGTGTCTCACCGAGTCCGTTTATTAGAAGTTTATTTGTGGCCAAAATGAAAACTTGAAAATTTAAAATCGGGTATAATCTTAGACCATGTTTAGTACATGTCAGCTCTGATCAGTGAAGCAAACCCATTTTAATTGAATAAAAATAAATAATAATTTCATAAGTAGGTAATTAAAAATTTTTTATTAAATGATATCAGTATTATTCGTTTGATGGATTTATTTTTCATATAGAAATATGCATAACTGAGATGCATATTTTATAAAATTTCCAGCTAAGTTTCTAGTTTAAAGATTTTATCGTATGAATTAAAAAATATATCTTAGAGAACAATGCCTAAATTTCAGCCAGAGCTAAAATGTAAAAAATAAAATTTTAAATGAAATACAATTATTTTTTATGTAATCGTATTAGCGATAAGATTATTGCTATAAGTGATATGACACATTGTTATACCTAAATGAAACTGTTCTAGAGTTATTTCCGAAAAACGGAAAAGTTTAATTTAGCCATTCTTTCGAGATGCTATGAAGGGTTTCAATTCATGAGAAATAATTTTTCAAATATTAAGTTTTTAATGTTTATGATTTAGTACTTCATTAAATGCCTTAATATTATTGCTAAAATAACGTTTAAACGAATGAAGAAATTGCACAAAATTTAACGAAAACTATTCATATTTACTTCAAATGATAAAAAATGGATGTAAAAACTAGAACAAATTATTTTAAATTAATTTATAGTTAGTTGCTCAATTTAATCATATTTTCGTTTAATCCCTAATTTATCATACATCATTCAAATAAGAAATAAACAACATTGTTTCCATTTTAACATACTTATTCAATTTTTCATTGCCTTTTGACATCGTATACTTCAATATAAATTAAATGTATTATTTATGTTAACTGAGTGGACTTAAATATTACAATATAATTAACACATGTTAACTAAACATACAAAACTGTAAATTCTAAACTTATAACATAGTTATGTTATTGCCTTCAATATTTTTATTGTCTGATAAAAGTTTTTCATAAACCTGTACCTAAAATCTAAAAAATGCAAAAGCAAACAAAACCAACAGTTAATAAAGTTAGGTTATTGCAAGAATCTAGTAGTTGAACAAGAACGTAATAATGTATTTATTATAGAAGCTTTCATGGAACGCCACGTAAATGCATACACACGGCGCTGCGATACAGAGGGTAATCACGTGGATGAGGTATTCCACCAATATGAAGTGCGTACAATGTCATTAAAGGCGATACACTTCATTTTGTGGTATAAACAGATTGATACTTTTTGTCGTAGAATACGAATTTGTTATAAATTGTCTGTCGCATACGGGTGTATGTTTGCACAAGTCTGCGGTATTACAATTTAACGTAATACGCACACGTATGCCGTATAATATACACACACACGCACACACACACACACACACACACACACACACACAGACACACACACACGCACACACACACCTAGACTCACACAGACACACAGACACACACACTCACTCACACACACACACACACACACACAGACACACACACACACACACACACACACACACACACACACACACATATACACACATACACACACACAGACACACACACACACACACACACACACACACAGACAAACACACACACACAAACACACACACACACGCATATATACATGCGCACACACACGCGCACACACGCACAAGCGCAAACACGCGCACACACGCGCGCACACGCACGCACAGGCACGCGCACACGTGCTCGTACACGGACGGGCAGATGCGCACACGTACGCGCACACGCACGCGCACACGCACGAGCACACGCACACCCACGCACGCACGCACGCGAGCTTCACGCACGCACACACGTACACACGCACATCTGTACACACTCCAAAACAAAGAACTTTATAACGGGACGATATTCCAAGTTATCTATTTCAATGAGAAACGTGTTCTTTAAAAGTTGTATAAACGGAGAAACAGAATTTCATTGCTACCAATGTCATCGCTGTATATTCTAAGAATTGTAGATACAGTATAGACAGTACCATTTCTCTGTTGAGGTTAACATATATACACAACGGTGTTATACTTTGATTCAAATACAGTTAGGTATGACTCATTCTTAAAATTACACGAACTAAGATTTACCCTTCTAGAAGCATCATCTTGTAATCGACTTAATTCTTGTAGATACTTTACGATAACATAAATATCCATACATTTGTGATTATTTCATTCATAGAAGAAAGTGTATACAGTGTAATGTAGTTCGAAGTTTAACGAAATTATAGATGTTTAATATTTTAATTTAGCACATAGTTTAAATAAATTTCATATTACTCCAAGTTAAATGAAAAGCAATTTACATAAATCAGTACGTGTATTCAGTCCACCTTCTGTAGAGTTATCAATATGTTATATAACAGTTAGAATATTTATATTACATTGAATTAAAACATTTAAATTAAAATTATTTACTATAAGTGTCACTCTCAGAAGTGGAATCGCTAACACACCTCAAAATGTTTTTCAATTTCCACCGCTCTAGCACAGATACTGCGGCACGTTTTAATGCATTTCTTCTATGTCCCATTAATTCGTTGCAAGGATTCCATCCATATTTGTTTTACATGGTCATCGTTAAATTTGGAATTATGTCTTCCTATATTTTCTTTGAGTGTTCTTGCAGTTTGCCCACACCAGTTCAATTGGATTAAATTGACATTGATATGGTGGTAACCGTAATGTTTGTGTCCACACTTGTGTGCTATTTCATCTATTTCTGTACACCTTTGGTATCGCATTATCTGCAACTAATTGACATAATTTTTAAACATGCTAGGTTCATAAGCTATGTTGTTTTTTACATATATCTTCCTTCTTAGATGAATTATTTGGAATTTCTTGTAGAAGTTTGGAATGATAATTGTCCATTATAATTACAGATGATTCTTTAACTTTGCAATTAAATTATTTTCAAACCATTTTGTAAACAACTCAACTTTGTAGAAAACAAAAGTGAAGCATCGGAAATAAATCCATCTTCGCTACCTACATGAACAACTATAAATCTGAAACATACGGTTATTTTATTAGGAATTGTTTTGATGGACAACGTGCTTCCACAATTATCCTGAAGCATTAACTTCGCTTTAAGTCTTATCAAGTATACTTGTATAAGAAGAGAGTTAGATAATTTTAATAATTATATTAACTACTCTACACCTTTATAAATAATTTAGCAAATAAAATGTTACACTTGAGCTACATACATGTTAAATTTTACCTTCAATTTATAGAGTAAAGTGATGATGATAGTAAGAGGTATATTTTACTATCGCTTGAAAATATAAATTTGAATCAAGAAAGGGTGAAATGGGCACTAAATAGGATTGCTAAATAGTGGTAAGGGATGCGAATTGTGATTGGTTAGATTTGAAAAATAGGAGCCGTGAGAATGACTACATTAGTGTTGAAGTAATTTCCGGATTATAGAGGATGTATCTATTTTAAGGATTTGGAAACTAATGAGGGGTTCAATTGTTAGAAGTTTAAATTTTGTGAGTACAAGGATTTATGACTTTCAACAAATAACTTGTCTAAGAAAGGATGGATTTGCCACAAAAGTTATTACATTTTACAAAATTGAAAACAACTAGTTCGTGAACAATAGAAACTTATTACGTTTTACTACATAGGGCTACAGACAAACATAAAGGTATTAAATATGAAATTACTGAAAATGAAACTTTAAAATGGATAAGATAGAGTAAACATGTCATCATGAATAATTAACGAATTATAACGAAAATATTATAATTAATAAACCTAAAATAAAGTATTGTAAAAGTAATCACAAACAGGAATTATAATGTATAAACTAAATTACAAAAACCTTTTTCCTTTACTCAATGGCTTCTTCTTCATGCTTTTCAGATTAATCATGCTAGCTTCTTTTGTGCGACTCTGGACAGATGAAAATCCAAGTTTCATCTAAGAGTACAAGATTGTATAATTTTTTTCCTTTATTTTGTAATATTCTCTTAAGAATCGTACACGATTGGCAGCACAATGTGATTGAAAACCAGATTTTTCTTTACAGCATCCTTCACATAGTTATCAACTTCGGTGGACTTAGCTGGTGATGGTGCAGGTTTATTTTCTTTTGGGATTCTGCAACCCTTTTTATAGCACTAACTGTATTTATATTAACTCCACATGTTTCAGACCGCAAAAGTAGTCCTTCTAAGTATCATATTTGACACAATAATTACTACTACATATCTGCATAATAGATTCAAATGGAACGAGTAATTTTGATTGTCACGTCCGTTCAAAATAACTGAGCACGTTCAAACTACGAGCTGCGCTTCAGATTTAATGTGCTTATTACGTGTAAATTTTATATAAATTATGTAAAAATGTTACCAAAATTACAGATAATTCACTGCAGTTGTAGATAGTTTAGAAAATACTGTTTTTCTATCTAAAAGTACAGAGTGAATGACTGATGCTTCTAATCACGACACACGTTTTAGTGCTCTAATATGAATTGTACAGCAGATTTATGTTTTATGGCCATCCTTCTTAATACATGTAGTTAAGAGATAAAAATATGTAATTTGATTATAGAGTTTTACATCGATGAGTCATGCCCAGCTTTATTTGAATCAAACTTATCTTTATAACTTAGACTATTATTAGATTGAAGTTAAACACCATTGAATTTGGTGAGTAAACAAACAATTTTGGGGTTAAATGTATTAATGAATATTCATCCTGATATTGTAGGAAACCCATCAAAAGTTTGAAAATTAATTTTATTTAGGTTTCAGGAAAACCATCTTATGAAACGAAATTTATAAACTTAAAACCTTTCGACAATCCATTCTAAATTTGACTAATCTGTCAAATTGTACATTTATCAGTGATAAAGTGCTTGACAATTAAAAACTAACCTACTATAGGAATAACCAGATTATGATTGCTTGAAATTTAAAAAATAATAGGTACATAATCGATATAAAACGATTCACAATATCAGATAAACCTCTTCAAAACAAGTAAATTAATCAACCTTGTCTCATATTTTATCAGTTGTGTAGACTTTTGATAATATCAAGAGCTTATTTAGTTTTATTATGTCGTTGATTATCATAATTACAGTTTTCTAACTTATTAAGTTAAATTGCCTTTCAGGTTATGTTTATTTAACATTTTGGGTAATTATTTAAATAATGTGTTGTTTATTTACAAAAATACATGAATATTACGCAATTCAAAAAGTATCTTACCTAATAAAAGCCTGATTGATAGCGAAACATGGTTTTTACGTTTCTTTGCAAACTACTTAAGTTTGTGTTGTAGGATTACAGTGCGTTTATATGTCAACTAAAACCCATAACGTGCTACTAATTTGTGGTTATTATTGTAATTTATTAAGTTTTGCAATTTTGTTGTTAAAATGTAATTGATTAAAATTGATTTGTTTATTGGTTATCTATATATGGAAACCATAAAAACATCTGGTGAATATAAATTTTAAAGGTGCGATGAATGTTTCTCAAATTTTCATATTACGTAGGCTAGACTAATTAAGATCTTATCTGCAGCTGTACATTTAAATATAGTGTCTTATGTACCGTATGTTCAAACATTTTCTCTTTATCGTTCATGTATGTATGTTTGAGAAAACAAAATTTTTATCTGGGAACAATGACTAAAATAGTAAATAAATTTACTGTTTTTAATTGTATGTTTCTTCGTTCAGAAAACAAATGATTTATATATAGGATGATTCAGTTTAGGTCATGCGGGTAATATTTCATTATAAATGCAAATTGTTTTAATGGGAAATGACTTGAATATTCAAATATCAAAACGTAATTGTACTGGTATTACTTTAAAAGAAATCTATAACACATTTCTTTTGCATATTAACGTTTTCTAAATTCTTACCTTGTTTGATAATTTCAACCAATGTCGTTGATGGGTTTAAACATTGTTTAACGTTAAAACAATGACTTTTTATACAGGGTGTCTCAGGAAACCGTTCATTAGAAGTTTAAATTTTAAAAATAATTGACAGTTTTCTTCTCTTAAATTAAAATATTTTAGTTTAGCACTTCCGGTTATACCGAAGTCGCTATCTACTTTGTTATTTTCGATGGAACACTCCATATTTTTGCATTTTGGATAACGATAACTTGAATCTTTTTCATTGAAACTATACCATGCCCATCTATTACGGTTTCGAGATAAAAATTATTTTCTGAAATTTTACAGCTGGTTGATTTAAATGGACTGTATATTTATTGAGATAAAAGTTAA
>JARFJB010002425.1:767500-795000 GCA_036346205.1 Vesta saturnalis | reverse complement strand
GTCTTCGGAAAGAGGATATCCACATAGATATCCTTTTGTCACTAAACTGCCAAGGGACGCTTACCTATTCGTGTCAGTATTGTATTAAAATATTTAGAACGAAGGTAATCTTGTTTTCATTTCAATTTGATATAAAAAGCGATTCGCTGACAAGACGTTTCACGTTAAACTAACGGCCGACACAGCCCCTGTTTTTGTTCAGGACGTAGATTAATATTGTTTTTTTATATAGGGCCCATGTCCGTTTTATTGCACTTGGTACCTGAAGTTTAGTTGAGGTATAGGAAATAATTTTTTTTCATTACATGCTTAATTATTTATTAATATATAAAATTAAAAATTATATAAAGAAAATTAGTAAATATATCACATTATTTCTTAAGAATTACAGTTATTTCCAATTATATAAATGTTTAAAATACAAGGTAATAAATTATTTTTTTTTTATTGTATTTCGGATAATTATAGAAGCTTATAATTAGGTAAATGAAGTACCAACATAAATGGTTTTGATATATTGATTGGTAAATTATTTAAAATTTGTAAGTTTAAAATGGGTTGTTTGAAAAAATGTCTTAAGTTAAACTGAATTCAATTTTTAGGTATGTATTTATTGTTTTGTTATAATGCAACAATCACTCTTTATTGCATAATTAAGATGTGGTATGAATAAACTTCAGTTCTATGTAAAGCGTTTATGAAGCAAATGTAATTGTCCTTCTTCTGTTGCTGCCCTTTAGATGTTTTAATAATCATGTTAAAAAGTACTAAATATAACTCTTTTTTATTGTTATCGAAAGTTAGCTAAGTAATAACTGAACATCAGACAGTGGATAATTTTTATTTCTTATGGTATACTTTTATTACACTTTACTTTTTCTTGATTTACAAAAATTAGAGTTACTTGTGCGTGCATGAATGAAGTTCTTTTGGGATATTTTTAATGTCTGGATTTTGCTATGTTTTTTAAATACCCATCAATCTTTTGTTGTGTTGTTGTTTAAACGAGGTTTTTATGTCTGAAATAAACTTCATACTATAAATATTTGGTAATTATCGTCATTCCAGAAATCTTTACCCCGATGCTTGTTATTTGTGATTTTTATTAATTTTTTACTGTTCAATGTCTTTTGAAATTGATTTTGGTATTTTTTAAATTTATGGGTTGTGAGGTTTTGTAGTGTACAAATTAATAAAATGAGAATGTTGCAGAAAGAAAGTTTGGAAAGGTTTTGGTTTTATATTCCACATTCCTTATAGTTACCACAATGCACTTTATGAATGGCTAAAAGCTACAAACAAAACAATATCAGAAATTACTAAAATTAGTTGTTAAAGTATCATTTTCTTTTGAAGCTATATATTCACATAAAAGAGGGATTGTTAAAATTGTTTTCATGTACCGACATTTGAAAGATATACCAGGAAAAATAATGGTAGGTACAATTTTCAAACAATACAAAATGAAGGAGCTCTTATTTTAAAATTGAAAAAATTTTTATCGAGTGTGGAAAATGTCCTAGCGGATGTCATTTGAAAAGTTTTATTGCAAAATTTATGTTCTGGTTCTTGATTGTGTATGAAATGTTTTTTTCAGGAATTGAATCACCGTTCAATGCTGATGCCAATAGTTGATTACCATTTCTTTGGAATCACGTTTAGATTAGTGTAAAAATATATTAACATGGATGACATTTGTAATAGAAACCCTTCTGTAGATGAACAGAAATAACCTAGTATTTGGGATACATGGAACAGAATATATGTTTTAACAAATAGTAAAATTTGCAAAGAAATAGAATTGTTATGTGAAATCAACAATGTTGCTTACTATATTAAGTAAAGTTCAGTGGTAAATCTACCAAATTATTTTTAACGAAAATCAGTATCATCACTTTCATCAAGGTTGATATTCATTGGTTTAATTAAATAATAAATTGTTCGATATGTTTAAGAGGTTTGAATTAAAAAGTTGGTATAGTGTAAGAAAAACCATTTAGTCAACTTATGACCACTTCAGGGGAAAGAACAATAAAATGGAAGTATTTTTTATCTAGATTGTTTGTTGGAGAAGTATTAATAATTAACATGGAATAACAAACAGGTCCTAATAGTAATATAGGTAGAACAATGTTCGTAAAACCCAAAACCAAAAGTTTTTATTTCTTGCACATGTAAATATTTATCACATAATTGCATTCAATGATCCTAGGTAAAGGAATGTTGTTTCTATGGTTAAAATTGCCAAAAATATAAGGGCCACACTGTATAATGCAGGTTTTTAATAATAAAGTGACAGTTTGTGTCCAATTGACATTTTAATTTTAATTACTGCAAATATATCCACATATTTTTTATTGCAGTCATTGACAATGGGTAAAAGGACAATTTGATGGATTTAAAATACACTTAAAGATGTAAAACATTCAAAATATCGTTGATAATGCAAAAGACTTGAAAAACCTACATTACGGTCAATGTTGATGATTTAGATGAAGTAGAAAAATTTATTAAAGCTACCGAAGCTTTAAATAATTTAAAAATTGAGACTACAAAATTGAGTCGTGTTTGAAAACAATTACAAAACTTGGAAAGATGATTTAACCCATTCTGATGTTAATGGTGAAATCTGAATGATACTAACAATGTGATAAAATTATGAATCTTATGAAACAGATAATTTGAAACTGCAGTTGGATACAAACGATAATAATAGTGATAGTTTAATCTGTTCAACGGAAAACCTAGATGTATGGATAACAGCATTCAAAAGAACCTGAACAAGAAACCATTCAAAAAACGATTCACAACAAAATGATACTTTGGAAGTCATTGAATCTAGTACAGAACAAATGAACATTTGGAACAAGATGAAGCTTCAGAACAAAATGAAAATTTGACCAAGGAAAAAACGAAAGTACTACTAAAGGAAAATGGAAAAATGGAAGATGATGGCCTCTAAGAAAAGTGAAGAAAAGACTGATAAAGAAAAAAGCAACATAACTTCAGCATCTAAAAAAAGAATTGAATAAACCAAAAGTAAATTAAATGAATCAAATGCTGTTACAGAAAATGGTATTGAATCATCTGAAAAGAGGATATTTGAACAGAAAGTTTTAAAGTGTGATAAAACAAACTAAAAAACCCATGTTTCACCACAACTTAATATGGTAAACATTAGCCAAAATGTGATGAAGCAGTATTAATTATTTGGATTCAGATGATGAACCAATCAGCGGCAGAAAGAAAAAAACAAATGATTTTTAAAAAAACAAGCTTCAAGTCTTTAAATTAAGGATTGTTGATATTAAAGTACCACCAAAAGATCAATAAGTGCAAAACAAAACAGATTTCAGTAAATAAAAAAGAAATCAGAAAATACAGAAGTACAAACAAACTAGGACAGTGAAGTAAAAGCAAAAAAATCTAACAAGAAACGGAAAATAAATTGAGACATTAGCATTTTCAGAAGTTCTTTGAGAGATTCAGATAGTGATTTGATCGATCATATCAAAAAGTTTCAAGAAAAAAGAAATCAAAAATATAATGAAAAAAAAATTAAGTAATCAGAATGATAAAAAATTTGAAAATCGTATATTTTTAACGAGTTCTTAGAAAAAAAATTATCTGAAACAAAAGGAGATTTGAAATAAATAGTTTTGAAGCTGACCATACCACGAATAATTGCTATGGAGTTTTTTAGTAAGTATTTAAAACTGTCCTATTTACCACTTTTTGTTTGTCAACTTCATTAAAGTATAGAGTACCATTTTGCTTTTCATATATTATATTGTATCAATGCATTATAGTTGTAGGATTAAGTGATAATTTTCGGTTTTTAAATTTAGAACACATTAAAATACCAATAAATTGTTTATTTCAAATCAAATTTATTTTGGAATTTGAAAGTTCCAGCAATTATGTTTATTGTTATAACATTAAAAGTAATGTCATCTAAAAGTTTTAAATTCAGAATTGCTATTTTATTATGAGACTGGAAACAAAAAATAATAATAGTATAATTATTGTTCCAAAGGTACAAAACCAAAACAGAACAAATCCTATGGACCTTATGAAAAAGAATATTGAATCAAAACGCATACATAGAAATTCATAGTTGGTTGTGCTTGCTGTTAGAATACAATTTTATACAAGAAAAACGTTGCTGTAGTAACACTTTAATCACACTGTAGATAAATTAAACATCAAGCGAAAACATTCTTTTCCTTCGGTTGAATTTATACCTCTAGGGCGATGCCCAAAGCGCCAAGGGATAAATAGCATTTCTATCAAGAGGTGTATATCTATTTTTGCACTCGCCCAAGCGTTTACCTAGATTTTAACAAATTTGAGTGTTCAGCAATAACTTGAAATCAGCGGTGGGCAAACTATGACCCGCGACATATTACACTAATTCGATTCCGATTTCCTATCCTGAAAAAATAGTAATACTAATAATATTTATTACTGTAGTATGTTTGAATGCACGTTTACAATGCCAATGAACAATTTCAAAATTAGAACTACAATTTTGAAACTGCTAAATTAACTGCCATAATGCTTTCTCATATTTAAAAAAATATATGGGTTTATAAATAAGATAATCCCCTTATTTTAAATTTTCCAATTTTGAAAAAATTTTTCATCAATCTCGAAAGCCCCAATTTTCGAGTTTGAAGCAAATTGTTCAAAAAAAAATCCGCCATTTTTAATCTAGACAAATGATTTATACTGAGCGATCTTAAAAACCCCGAATACGCGACTTTTGAAAAAATGGGTTTATAAATTTAAAACTGCACAATTTGCACCCTAAAAACGGTGCGGCCCACTGGTAATTTTTTATTTTTATATATTAAAAAGTATTACTTAGTTTGGTTTTTTAATTTTGTAACTTTACAATTTGAAGCAATTAATTTTTTTAATTTTCTAAGCCCCTAACATGCATCGCCACTGGTTGGATTTTGCTGATTAACGAACTTGCCGTAGAATTTTTGTACCAAATTTCATAACGATAGGTTTAATGGTTCAAAAGATATCGCGCGCACACGCATACACACAGACACGAAATTTTTTTTCTAAAAGGTGTTTTTCGTGTTGTTTAGGCCATAAACGGAGAAAAGCATACAAACTTTCGAAAATTTAAACCGATTACATAGCTTTCTCTTTGTACGTAAATATGTATGAAACAACAATAATTGAAAATTAAATTCCTCAAAATCAGCAATACTACCTATAAAATGCATTTTTTTTTATTTAATTTCATTTCTGTTTTTCCCAGGTTTCTTATTTCAGTAGGTAGAATATAAAAAAAAATGTTACAGATACATTGACAAAGCTTTTATGTGTTTTGGTTAATCTATTGAAGTCCTTTGAAATGTCATTACATATCCTCGTATAGTAGTTACGAATGTGTGATTTTGTTATGTGTTTTATTTGTTACTCATTTGTAAATGTCAATTTTTCAAGTCAGCTTATTGCAGTTGAAAGTCACTCTTAACAAGCTAGCTACTAGTTAAAAATTTACAGGTTAGAGACGAAAGTTGTTGATTTTTTACAAGTTAGAGACGATCGTACTGTGTTCACATTGTATTAGCAAAGAATAAACAGTAAAATAAACAATGACCGCCGTTGTCAGAATAATGATTTCAAAGGTAACGAGACATTTTTGCAAGTTAACTGTGAGTTTTACAAATTAGTAGCATTATTTACATTCGAAAATTGTGTTCTATTTGCATCATAAATGAGTAACAATAAATTAATAATAAACCGCAAAGGTTTTACTGACTCCAGAAGGTAACTGGCTCACCTTCGGCTCGTCAGTTATATCCTTATGTCTGCCAGTAAAACCCTTTTTACCATGCTAGTAATGTTATATACTATATCATCTTTTATAGACTTGACATATAAGCAGTTTAACCAAACTCGGTACAGTTGCGCTTTGCTTCTCTCAAATGTAAAACACATTCTTGCACTCCCTCTCCCTTTCCATCTCCCTCCTTCAATTTCAAAAATAAAAATATTGACCATCACTTATCAAGATTAAAACTATTCTATCTTTTAAGTTTGACCAAACATTACACACTTAGATTATCTTTTTTAAATATATATATATATATATATATATATATATATATATATATATATATATATATATATATATATATATATATATATATATATATATATGTATGTATATGTATATATATACAGGAACAGGGTGATTCATTAGTGCGGGATCTGAGGATATTGACTTTATACATGAGAATTCAAGAAAATATTTTCAGCTGGAAGGGCCGTACTAAACTTTTTTTTCTTAAATATAATCCTACCTATATTTTTGCACAGTATTATTCACCTTGTTAAGTGCTGTACAAACATGTTTCTTTTTTGTCATTTAGATCCGGCGTTCCCAGATTAATTATTTTTTCCCCAAAAATTCTGGAAATACATGGTATCACATAATATGGTGTAGAAATGTTAGTAAAGATAATATAAGGAACCAAACTTTGCTGAGATGTAATCTATACTAGACTCTACTACCATATGATATTACTTTTGGATGCCATATACAGGGTGTCCTTGGGAGGCACCCAATTTTGAAGCGGCCATAACTTCATTTTTTCAAATGGAAGACACTACTCACATCAGGATATTCAATTTTTAATTCTTTATCATTTGTTAAATATGTTCTATACCTAAAACTTATTGAGATATTTCAAATTTCTTAGAAATAAATCTTAAATTAGGCAATTTGTGGAACTTAACATCAAATAGCAGACTTTGAAATAATGACAATTTCGAAACAAATTTGAACTGTCAAATAAACAGTTATAAATGTCAAATTTAAGTTAAATTATTGTCAGTGCCAAAATGATTCTAGCAATATGACACTACAGGACAAGTGAAATTGTGTACTTATTGTTTCGGAAAATAAGATATGCAACACCTTAAAAATATTTTCTTGAATTCTCATTTATAAAGTCAATATCTTCTAATCCTGCTTTGGAGGGATAAATGTGCATTTTTTGGGGTGATCCGAATATTGCACCAGTTTTTTAATAAAAATGAATGGTGTGCCACTGACTTTTTCCTGTTTTGATGTTTTTGTAGAAATCCGCAATCAATCAATCAATCTGAATTAAATTGCTCGTTTGAATTTTTTTCTCAGCAAAAAAAAATTTTTTTTTTAATTGCAGATTGTGTATTTTTAATTTCTCCTGATATATTATCTAGTAGGTTGCTGTCAATATTTTTAAATAAAATAGAATCATCTCGTCAAAACGTCAAATTAGCATTTTTTCATTATTAGTTTGTTACAAAATTAATGTCAATAAGTGAATAATTTTCGTGTTTTCAAAAAAAATGGAAAATTTTGCAAATGCGGAAATGGCAGATACGCATTTTGCCTATGGTAGAAGTAATGGGAATGGTTTGCAAGCTCGACGACTTTATGCTGAGTTGTATCCAGAACATAGTAGGATATCTTATTACACAATATTTGCTCACCTACACCAACGTTTACGCGAAAATGGTACATTTATGAAACGAAGTGTTGACTGTGGGCGCTCTCGAGAAGTACGAACTGTGCAACTAAAAGAACAGTTCTCGATATAGTTTCAGAGTCACTTGAAACAAGTACTGAAAAATTGCCAACGTATTGAATCCAAGCAACTTCACCGTGTTTCAAATTCTAATAGAGTTGCAATTGTATCCGTTTCATATTCAACGTCTACATAACATAAAATTACAAAATTTAGTTTTTCAATGTGACGAATTCAAAATGGCGTCCTGTTACCTTTTTAATATGGGAGTGTATTAACATAAAATCATAAATAACCAAAGTATCGCGCGCAATTTTATTTTCAATGCTAAAAAAAGAATCGTTTAATCAATGACAATAATATTCCGTATCCCAAAAAATTTTAAATATTTCTACTTTTAAACTTGAGATAAGGCCTTGAAATTCTCACTTGGTCTGTTTTTGATGTACTCGACAAGGGTTGAATTTTAATATTGGTCAATAATTTATACTTAAACTTAAACATGATCACTTTATTTTGCATATCTTTTAATACGAAAATAGTTGATTTAAATTATGAGGATGTGGTCATATTTGAAACGGCCCCTATAGTTGATAGTTTTCTTAACTCGAACAAAAATCGCTTACAGCTGCACATTGTTTTTCAATAAATATTAACGTTCCTCTTCTAAAATGATTCAAATTTATTACACCCACACCAAATAATTGACGTACCATTATGCATACTTAATTTGCGTAAAAAAAATTATCTTAGCATTACAAATGTCGAATATGTCAAACTTGCGTAATATCTGTTAAAAATCTTTTGGCCTGTTCTATCAAAATTTGAATAGTGAAAATGTGAAATTCACACTTTGAATGTCTTAAATCCCAATATGTTATAAGACGTGTCTGTCTTAATTATATAATTTGTCAAATATTAGTTTTATAAGCTTGATCACAGTATTATTGGAAGTAATTTATAGAACTGAACCAGCTGGATAAAATGTAATCATTAGATCCAATTTTAGATCTCATTTTGATTTTATGTGGTCCTACTAGTAGTAATTAAATTTAGTACTACTTTACGTAACTTTTTTTATTTTCCATTCTAACACGTACATTTTAGGATGGCTTGGAATTAGAAAATAATAAATAAATCTGATGGTGATACTGAAGTGGAAGAAGAAAATAGGAAAAAAGGAAATCAAAAGGAAAATAAGGTGGGTATTTAATATATTAGATGTGTACTATAATCACAACTATGTTTGCCATAAAAAGTGTTTTAAATTGATCGAGCAATTTCATCTCTTTCGCAATATAATTTAATAGGATTTAAAATTGCATAGTCAGTCCCTGAAGAGTTATACAGGGTGTCCTAATTTTCAGAAATGATAGAGGGCACTTAAAGAAACATTTTGTATTAATAAACTAGTGTTCGGAAATTTCTTGGTGTCGAGGTAAAATGAAATAAAGTGTAGCAACCTATGAAAAACAACAACTATTTTCGCAGCAGTTGCTGTGTCACAAATTATTAGATAAATGTGTTTAATTGTCATTTTACATGTCACAAATGAGTATTTATTAGATAAATTAGTGTTTGATTGAAAATTCATCATTTTACAAATATTGAATTAGCAGACATGCATATGGCCTACTGAGCAGCTTACGGTAATGCTGAAGAAGCAAGACGAATTTACGCGGAACAGCATCCTCAGCATCACATTCCCTGTTATACATCATTTTCAAGATTAAATCAGCGTATTCGAGATACTGGTGAATTTCAAGTAAAGAAAATAGATTCGGGAGTCAACCGTACTGTCCGAAATGTTGACTTTGAGGACCAAGTTTTGTAACAATTTGGAAATAACCCGAAAACAAGCACTCGTGGCATTGCCCATGTGATGAATACAATCCACACATTTGTATGGAGGGTATTAAAGAATACCAGAAGCATCCGTTTCACATTCAAAAAGTGCAATCATTAACACCAGCTGATTATACCAACAGAGTTCAATTTGCCGAATGGTACTTGAATAAAATTAACGACTAACCAAGATTTCCTAGGAGTGTATTATGGTATGCTATGTTTTACAAGAGATGACTATTTTAATACACAATAGTCACATTTGGAGCTAAGAAAAAAAATCCTCACGCTGTTCGCAGGTTACATCATTATTGAAAATTTTCTGTTAATATGTTGGCTGGGATTGTTGACAATTATGTAGTGGGACCATACTTACTGCTGCCAGTTAGATGGTCATGTTTAAGGATTTTTCTGGAACATACTCTACCTGAATTGCTTGAAAACCCATTAATATTTGAAGAAATATTGTTTTCCAGCATGATGGAACACCAGCATAGTTTGGATTAAATTGCCGAAATTATCTAAATTATCAAATGGATGGATCGGATGAGGCCGATTACTTGACCTGCACATTCTCCATATTACTCCAGTTGATTTTTGTGTTTGAGGTCATATTAAATCACTGCTTTATGAAACACCCATTAATACAGAAGAAGAGTTAGTGGCTCGAATTATTCTGGCGTTTGACGATATTAGTGAACATCCGCTGTTATTTTGAAGAATTCGGCAGCCGATTACACATCGTTATAACTTTGTATCGAAAATGGTGGTCGTAACTTTGAACAATTCCTATAATGTAAAAATTATTTTTTTTGTTATTGAAATTGTTTTTAAAGATTTCTAGTTTATCTCAACACCAAGAAATTTCCAGACACTAGTTTATTAATAAAAAATGTTTCTTTAAGAGTCCTCCATCATTTCTGAAAATTCTGACACCCTGTAGATACATAAAATTTTCATACAAATATTGATAGAATCAATCAAACTTTAAAAAATACAATGAAAATACACGATTTCAATCTAACTAATGTTGGACGGAGACATTAGGGTATAAACTCTTGTTTGTTTATATTGTGCAAATGTTTACTAAATATTGCTCCCATTGCTACTAAGAATACTTGTGCTAGTGAGAAATTTGCAGCTTCTTGACTGTACCAAACTATTATCCTTTTAAATGAATCCTCACATGTCATCTCATGAGAAATGCATTAATTAATATGAAACATCTATTTTCAAATACCATTCAATATTCTGACATGCGTTTGTGCGTTGTTTTAGAACAAAGATGCAAATTCCATTGACAATCAAACCAACAATGAAACAAAGCGCGAAAAGGAAAATGAAGACAAAAAGGTTTGTTGATGTTGTGATGTGAAATCTTTGATGTTTTACTTGTTATGTAACAAGTAAAAGCTATCCAAGAAAAATGTGTATCACTGTGAATTAAGAAAATTAAAATCTAAAATCATCAAATTTTATAAGTTTTTATTTTAATTTTTTAATTTGTAACCACTGAAGATGATTCCAAACGAAATCGAAATATATGGGAACTTGTTTTGACTTTATTAACGTTGCATTAATTGAATGTGTATAATAGTTTCAAAACGTCGGCGGTCGAAATGCGCGGGGATTTAAAACAATTTGAAAAGTTGGCACGAAGTTTAAACTGCAAAATACAACGAACAATAAAATGTCTTGAAGACAATTTTTTATATAAGATAGAGGGAAACAAACTACGATAAACACAACTGGATGAAATAAAGCGAATGACGACATTTATAGTTGAGTAGTAGCGTATTACGAAATAGTAGCATGAATAATTTGTTGGAACTACCTAAATAAATATATGACGTGCATCGGCATACAGGGTGGCAAAAATCTCACTACGTTGTATGGGTAACTTTGTTATTATAAGAGATACAACGTTGGTTAAATTAAAAGTTGGGCACAATTTCAGGAAAATTTAGAACGAAAATTGGCCATTCCGTTTCCGATTTATTTGAAAAACTGAAAATTTTCAATCAACGTTGGTTTCGTTAGATCTAAAAATACAGTAAAATCTTAAAGAGGTTTTTAATTGTTAATTTTAAGATTAATTAGATGCACTACTCAAACAATTATTTTAATCACTGGTTTTTTAGTTACAACCTAACTTACCTTTTTTTAAATAGCAACCATACCAAAGTTATCTTATTAAATTCCTTATTTTTTATTTGAAAAATTTTATATCTTTTAATAATAATGTAAAACTTCAATTTTTTTTAAATACATTGCTATGGCTATTATAAAACAACTGAAAATCGTCCAGTAAAAACAACTGAATATCTTCCAGTAAAAACAACAGTCTAACTCATTGTCAAATATCATTTGTTTAATTATTGCATTTATCAATCTTAATAAGTTTGTTTTGCTTTGATAATTACAGAAGTGCGTTTATAAAATGTATTCCACTGAAGAAAGGAACGACATGTTGTTTTGCACCTATTCATGCCAACGTGATTCAGACAGAGCTTCCAAGTTATACTTTCAAACTTATATGGAACGATGTCAACCGAATAGCGTATTTTTGGTAAATTGGAAGAAAATTTAAATATGTTGGATTCTTTAAAAGCAAAGGATGCGCCAAAAAAAACGTTGAAACTGAAACCAATGTTTTGGCATATTCAGATTTCAAACCAACTGCGTCTACTAGGGAAATAGGTATGGAGTGTGGGTTTTAAAGAAGAATCAAGATTAATTTTAAAGAAGTATGGACGAAAGCCAATCGCCACCGCGAAAATACTTTATATCCAACAGATTTACAGAAGACTAGAATATGTTTGGAATTCGAAATTTAGAGATAGATCAAAATTTTCGTGTAAAATTTTTCACCGATGAAGCAAAATTCACTAATAATGGAATTTTTAATGAAAAAACCAGGTTTTGGTCTGTAAAAATCCACATCTCACAGTTGAAAGGTGGGATCAACAAGTATTTTCTGTAAATATTTGGTGTGAGATTCTTGGTACAAAAACCTTGGGACCTTATTTCACAACGAAATTTGAACGCAGAAGTCTAAAGATTTTAATTACCAACTTGGAAGAAATGTTGGATAATGTACTTTTGAATACAATTCGTAATCTGCAATATTTTCTTGGAGCTTTATATCGTTGAAATCAGAAAAAAAATTCAATAAGTTAACTTGCGCTTATGGTTGCTATTTAAAAAGGTGTTAGGGTTGTAAAAAAAGTGATTAGTACATTTTTTGGAGTTCATCTAATTAATCTTAAAAATCATTAAAACATCTTTAAGATTTTACTGTATTTTTAATAACTAACGAGCCAGCGTTGATTGAAAATTTAACGGTTTTCAGTTTTCTCAAATAAATCGGAAACTTAACAATGGTCAATTTTCTTGCCGGGCTCTAATATTCAAATTCAACTTTGCTAATTTAACCAACTTTGTATCTCTTATAAAAAAGGTACCCATAATAGTGAGATTTTGCCACCGTATATATTTTATTATATATATATATATATATATATATATATATATATATATATATATATATATATATATATATGTATATAAAATATTTAAGTTATTTTTTTTTAGGAAAACGAATCTAGTTCCCCAGATGAAGAAACTACTAAAAACAATGATGATGAAACATCAAAAGCAAAGGTTTGCATTATTTTGTAAACGTGTTTAGTAGTATAGCTATACAGATCCTGATCCACTTTTGTCACTAGATTTGTCACCAGATCTAGGAAAAAGTCACCAGAAAAGTTACTAGATTTCAAGGTCAGTAACATTGCCTATTTTAAGGGGAAGACCGCAGTGTGTAATCCTCTTCAAGGTCATGCTTGCACGAGTCCTTCAAGGTCACTAGAAAAGTTACTAGATTGTTGATTGTCCTGAAGGTCATTGCCCTCAAGCAAGTCTATGCATGTTTCGAGGCCGCGCCTATTCTGAGAAACAAAGGTGGCCCATTGTTTAAAGTCTATGCTTTCAAGGTCAGAGAAAAAGACGATCTATTGTTTTGGCTGAGTCATTCTAGGAAATCAAGAACAAAGGCGATGCATTGTACAAAGTCTATGCTTTCAAGGTTACATGAATGAACAAAGACTATCTATTGTTCCATTATTCTAAAATAGATTGTTATCTCAATTCTAGGAAATCAAAAAGACGATGCATTGTTCAAAGTCTATGCTTACAATTTTCAAGGTAAAGAACAAAAGCGATTCATTCTTCTCGAGTTATAAAAATAAATTGTTATCTCAATTCTAGGAAATCAAGAATGAAGGCGATGTATTATCAACGCTTCAAAGTCTATGCTTACAATTTTCAAGGTAAAAGAAAAAAGCGATTCATTCTTCTGGTCGAGTTATAAAAATAAATTGTTATCTCAATTCTAGGAAATCAAGAAAAGGCGATGTATTTTCAAAGTCTATGCTTACAATTTTCAAGGTAAAAGAACATTCTTCTGGTCGAGTTATAAAAATAAATTGTTATCTCAATTCTGAGAAATAAGTCTGTGCTATAATTTTCAAGGTAAATGAATAAAGACGATTCATTGTTCTGGTTGATTTATAAAAATAGATTGTTATCTAAATACATCTCTTTCAAGAACAAAGGCAATCCATTGTCACGCTTTAAAGTTTATGCTTATAAGGTCACACCTCTGCAAAGACGATCCATTCATCTCAGTTCTAGGAAATCAAGAGCCCTGAGGTGCATGTTTCAAAGCCACGCCCCTCAAGTGCTCTAAACAGGTGGCCGTTCCCTAAACAGGTAGCCGTTTCCTAAAAACAGGTAGCCGTTTCCTAAAACAGGTAGCCGTTTCCTAAAAACAGGTAGCCGTTTCCTAAACAGGGTCCGTTTCCCAAAACAGGTAGCTGTTTCAACCGTTTCCATACGACCACATCTCAATTCTGAGAAATCAAAGTCTATGCTTACAAGGTCACATGAAAGAACACAGACGATCTATTGTTATGGATGAGTCATAGCTTCTAAAATTCTGGGAAATCAAGAACAAAGACGATGCATTGTTCAACGGTTCAAAGTCTGTGCTTACAATTTTCAAGGTAAATGAACAAAGATGATCTATTGTTATGGATGAGTTATAAAAATAGATTGTTATCTAAATACATCTCTTTCAAGAACAAAGGCAATCCATTGTCAACGCTTCAAAGTCTATGTTTACAAGGCCACATGAGAGACGATCTATTGTTTTGTAGGTTATCGTACACATCAGCTGTATCCTCAAAGTCATTGCCCTCGGTCTCAAGCAAGTCTATGCATGTTTCAAAGCCACGCCCCCAAAACAGGTAGACGTTTCCTAAAACAGGTAGCCGTTTCCTAAAAACAGGTAGCCGTTTCCTAAAAACAGGTAGCCGTTTCCTAAAACAGGGGGTCCGTTTCCCAAAATAGGTAGCTGTTTCGCAACCGTTTCCCCATGTTCAGGTCGAGATTCCATCTCAATTCCAGGAAATCAAAAGGGCCCATTGTTCAAAGTCTATGCTTACAATTTTCAAGGTTAAAGAACAAAGGCGATGCATTGTTCAAAGTCTATGCTACAATTTTCAAGGTCACATGAAAGAACAAAGACTATCTATTGTTCAGTTAGAAATAGATTGTTATCTAAATACATATCTTTCGAGAATAAAGACGATCCATTATCAATGATTTAACGTTTATGCTTAGAAGGTCACACCTCTGATAACAAAGACGATCCATTGTTCAGTTAGAAATAGATTGTTATCTCAATTCTAGGAAATCAATAACAAAGACGATGCATTGTCAACGCTTCAAAGTATATGTTTACAAGGCCACATGAGAGAACAAAGACGATTCATTGTTTTGATTGAGTCATAGCTTCTGAAATTCTAGGAAATCAAGAATAAAGGGGGCCCATTGTTCAAAGTCTATGCTTACAATTTGTAAGGTAGAAGAACAAAGACGATTCATTGTTTTGACTCTGTCGTAGCTTCTAAAATTCCGAGAACAAAGACGATGCATTGTTCAGACTGATTAGGTCATCTAACAAGTAAAATATTTTTATAAGACTACCACAATATACAGATAAAAATCATTTAAGTATTATGGGATATAGTCACTTTTGTAATACCTCTGCTGGAGCATATCTATTTACTATTTGTTTTCACATTCAATTTCCTTCAACTGATTCTCGTTTAATGCGGACCACATCATCTTTCCTAATAGGTTCATTATATTGTATACTAGCCATACATTCAGCTTCCTTAAAAGTCTTCATATCAGGATCTACTTTGAGACATTGTTCGAGACTTATTACAATAAGCAATGTCACGCCTCCCAGTGCCCTCAAGTGGTCTAAACAGGTAGACGTTTCCTAAAACAGGGGTCCGTTTCCAAAACAGAGGTCCGTTTTCCAAAACAGATGGCTGTTTCTCAACACAGGTAACTTTCCAAGGTTACACGAGAGAACATAAGCGTTCTGATTCCTAAAATAGATTGTTATCCAGCTACCACCTCAATTCTAGGAAATCAAGAACAAAGGGGTCCATTGTTCAAAGTCTATGCAAGTGATTCATTGTTCTGGTCGAGTTATAAAAATAGATTGTTATCTAAATACCCTTCGATTCTAAGAAATCAAGAACAAAGGCGATCCATTATTTTAGCCAACGCTTCAAAGTCTATGTTTATAATTTTCAAGGTCACATGAGAGAACAAAGACGATCCATTATTCCGTTATAATTTCTAAAAAATAGATTGTTATCTAAATACATCTCAATTCTGGGAAATCAAGAAACGATTCAAAGTCTATGCTTAAGGCCACACCTCTGATAACAAAGGCGATTCATTGTTGAGTCATAGCTTCTAAAATTCTGAGAACAAAGACGATGCATTGTTCAGACTGATTAGGTCATCTAACAAGTAAAATATTTTTATAAACCACAATATTCATCTATATAAATAAAAGATCGATTTAAGTAAATATAATTATGGCAAATTTGATGTACTTAACATTTTGTAATACCTTTGCTGGATCATTCTATTTATTATTTGTTTTTTCACATTCAATTTCCTTCAACTGATTCTCGTTTAATGGGTCCACAATCATCATTCTTTCCTAAAACATCCGTTTAAAACATCCGTTTTAAAACAGATGGCTTTTCTTAACACAGGTATCCGTTTTAATCATTCTTTATAAAAGAACAAAAGCGATTTTGTTCCATGATTCCTAAAAATATCAAACCCCAATTCTAAAATCAAGAACAAAGGGGGTCCATTGTTCAAAATTCAAAGTTATGTAAATTTTCAAAGTCCCGAGGAACAAAAGCGATTCATTGTTCTGTCGAGTTACAAAAAAATAGATTGTTATCTAAATACCCTTCATTCTAGAAATCAAGAACAAAGGTATCCATTATTTACCAACGCTTCAAAGTCTATTTAAAATTTCAAGGTCACCTCTGAGAAAAGAACAAAGGCGATCCATTGTTCCGTCATAATTTTAAAAAGATTATTATCCCACCCCAAATTCAAAATCAAGAACAAAGGAGATCCATTGTTCATGCTTCAAGGATATATAAGTCACAGTGAGATCATGGTTAGTAAGTTGTTAAACAGGAATTAAGGGTTAAACCAAAGCACCTATTGCAAACTCTATAAAATGCATAACCTAGAATATCGAAAATATAAAGTTATTAATGTCACAGTAATCAAACGAAGTATGGTGAATTTTAAAGAAACAGAGGAAAATGTGTTTTACTCGCGCTTTTAAGTATTTCAAAGAAGAAGAAAATCGAATTGAGGAATTTAAAACGATGCTAAACACAAAGGATGTATTCATGAGTAGTCTGGGCAGTCGGAAAACGATAAACATAACATTTAGTGCATCCAACCATATGTAAACATGCTCATTTCAAATTAGTGTTTGTTTAAAGTTGAACAGCAATTAAATCACTCCTGAACGATGTTTACTGCCGGATACTTAATACCGCTGTAATAACAATATGATGATTAAAAATAAATACTGTTTTAATTGTTTCTTTTAAGACACGTAGATATCACCAGCCACCATTTGTCAAGGTCACGTCATATTACTATTCAGAAATAATTTTCAGGTCCCAATCCTTCCGATCCATATTTTAACCCCGAATGCAACTGCATCTATAAGGATGAATAATTTTGGTAAACCTAAAGTGCTGTGAAGAGCAATTAGATATTAGTTAAAGTTATGTGCGGTTTAACTACAATGCGTTCTTGTATTTTAAATTCAAAGGCATATGTTTTGGGGGTCACGCCGAGACGATGATTGTAATAGTTGATGTCAGGGATTCAAAACGGCAAAACTGTATTTACACCCAAAGAGCTAGCAATACAATGGAAATCAAGCTGCCCATTTTGTGTTCAAACCACCATTTCCTTGGCACCTCTTAGATGTAGAATTTCAACGACAAGCCATCTGGTTAATCAATAATCATCACTGCATCAAATGGGGATCTCAAATCTCTTTCCACATAACTTCGTGAACTAATATCGGTAACAGATGATGTGTACGTTAAAGGGCGAGAAAAAAGCCGATTACATTCAAAACTGTTGAGACAGTTTATAGAAATTGAAGAGCAAACTTTACCCGAAAACAACTTGTTTCTTTCATACACAAACCACCTGTAATTGTGCTTTAACGAATGTACACTTTTATATAATAACTATTAAGACAATATCAGAAAAGGTTCATAAAATGTGTTTGTAAAGGGGGAAAAGTTTGTAATATTTACAAAAAATGCTATTATTTTAAGTGTATTATTTTATGTAAAAGCCCTCTGATGCAAACTATTTCTATGGTCCACCTATCCATCTAGGTCAACAAGTCAACTTTTAACATTCCTTGAGGTAAAATTTGAAATAGCAAAAAAGGTTCCTTTACTGAATTCTAAATAGAATCAGTTCGTGGAAACAAGAGGGTTGTTGTCTATTGAATGTTTATCGGTTCCTGCATTGGAAACGTTATGCTTACAGTATCTGGTTGGGAAATTCTCAAGGTCTCCAAGAAATTTTAAGACCATATGTCCTACAGGCCGATCTTACCCGACATCATCCGATCGAAATGTAGCAGGACCAATTCTAAACGAGTCATGGCAAGAAGGGGGTCTATGCTAATAAGCGTGGGCTCATTTATGGTCCGCCAGGATGTTCCCCAAATACAGATAACCGTTTCCCAAAACAGGGGAGCCGTCCTCAACACAGGTTTCCCCCATTAATCATGGAGGCTAAATTGAACTAGGTCAAAACATGGTCTGGTGTTTAGAAATCCCAATTGTGGAAGGTCTACAATCTGAAACCAAAAATATCATAAAAAGCTAATCACCTGCCTTGGGTTTATGGGCCAAGGTTAGTTTCTTTAAATCACCTACTTTTGGGGTAAAGGTAGCTTTTCCAAGAGTTATCATCTAGGGATGCAATTTGACCCCAAAAAATGTGAATTCGTCTTTTGAGAAGAAGAAGCTAGAAAGAAAGAGGGGCAACCATGATTGTTAGGGTTTAAAAGTCCTCATTGTGTGTGCACAGTATACTCTTGATTAGCAGCAATGACGAAAAGTAGTACGTAAGGAAAAGTACAGAAAAAGCAGTAAGTTGGAGGAGCGAAAGAAGAGGTTGGAGACGTTAATAAAACAAGTAAAAGAAAAAACTCGATTTGGAGTGTTATATAGTGAAAACAAAATGATGAAGCTGCATTAAATTGTAAAATAGTGTAGTAAAACATGAAATTTTGGAAGGATGAGTTTAAATTATTTTAAAAAGAAGAAAAGACGCTGCTATGTGTTGTTATAAGTATCTCACAATTGTATTAGGTTTAAGTAACTTTATAATTAAAAATAAAGACTTTGTTTGGAGACGTTTTCGGTATTCTCTTCTCCCATAATGGTTCCTTATTGGCTCTTATCTGGCAGGTTGATATCGACCTTTTGAAATCTCCCTAAGGAAATGGAACCCTCCGTACGTTGGGCTTTAAATTGCCTATATACAACGTATAAAAGAAGAAGAAAAGATCAATGACAGTAAAATGATCCCTAAATAAAAAATAATTTACTGCAATCGTTGTTTTAATATTAAATGGGTTTATGCATATGGAACTAAAATTTATTAGTAAAGCGTTATAATAAAAAATACAATGACTTTCCTTTGTATAAGGGGTTTAAATTGATTTTTGCAAAACCTAAAAATTAAATGTCGCCCTATTCCTAAATTGACTACCCTTGGACTTAAAAGAGTAAACAGGACAGCTTGCAGTATAGAAATGGAATTAATTTGATGTAATTTTTATATAAAAGGTTAAGAAAATCGATTTATAGTTTTAATGTTGCAGAATGCAGGAGACCTGATTGTATATTGAATAGTTTTATTATGTTTAGGCGTTAGAATGGGTTTTCATTGTTTTAAAGGGGATAGGCCATGTAATTTTAAAATGTAGTTCACAATCTGAGAAAAGAACAAAGGCGATTCATTGTTTTGGTGAGTTATAAAATAGATTGTTATCCAGCTAACCCCTAAAAAATCAAGAACAAAGGGATCCATTGTTCAAAGTTATGCTTCAAGGTCACATCTCTAATAACAAATGCGATCCATTGTTTTGGCTGAATAATTTAAAATAGATTTTATCTAGATACCCCAATTTTCAGGCTCAATTCTGGAAATCAAGGACAAAAAATCCATTGCCGACGCTTTCATTGCCTACGTATATTTCGGTTCCTTGAGCTAAGGTGTTAATTTTATCCAACTCAGGAGTACTAAATAAAATTTTCAAGGCGTATTCTACCTTCAGGGTCACAATTAGAAGACATTAAACTGAGCAAAGAAACAACTCAGCAACTGCAAACTACATTACAAAACCTAGAAGTTAACATCTATAACTTACATCCCATTTTATTCTATTTAAAAGGTTGGAAATTTTATTGATGGTCTAGAATATGTAGTTAGGAAAATAATATGAATAAACATTTTTATTAATAAAATATGTTGTTACACATTCCTTTACTAAAACACAAGCTCTTTATCCCTTACGTTTTTTGACCTTATTTGATATCACTTATCCCAAACATTTATCATTGACACTTTTAGGTGAACCTAAGGTGGTAAATTCAGTAAATTAATCTTACTCTTAATTTTATGATCCTACCTAGTACTTTTACAAATTGTAGCAGATAAATAAAAGTTTTCAGGATATTTTATTTCAAAAAAGTAAAATTTAAACCAGGAAAACTAAATTGTCCTCCTGTATGATTAGGTTAGATGAATATATTGAAAAGAATGAAAATATTCTTAAGGAAAGCAAAAAAATGTTATCCATACGATTTTAAAAGTTAATATGTAAGGTTAATAGAATTATATTATCCATTTATTTTGTTATTAATTAAGAATTAATGATACCTGAATTTTAGTATTTTAAAGGATGCTTTTACTGCAATTATAGCAAAAACTATAATTATTATTTTTTATTATTTAATTTTTTGTGTGATGTGTATAAAGAAAATATGTTATATTCAGCAACATTTGAGAAACATATTGATTTCGTGTAAAAAGTACCTTTGTAAAAACATAACATAAAATTGAAAGATTTTAAAAATTTGTTTTTACAGCAAGTATTTATTAAACCTATACTATTGACTACATATTTCAATGCTATCTTTAAAACATAGACGATAATTGTTTTACCACAAAAAATACTAACTTCATTTTTACTTAAAATAGAATTTTGTGTATTTATTTTGACGCATAACTTTTTTACCACAATAAAACTCGACACTAGCTTCATTTTGATGGTTAACCTATCACGTTGGGTTTAAAAAATTTGGGGTAATCCTAAGAAAAAATCAAATTGAAAATTATTTAAAGTATATTTAGCCACCATTTTCCACGTTAAATTCTTTCTATTGGATCATCAGAAACTTTGGAATTAAAAAAACGCATCACATTGTTATAATGTATAATGAGCCACAGCAAAAAACGTTAAATGAATGCATAGTAAAAAACAATGTATAAAACCTTTTAAGCTTTAAATTATCTAATTCAATGAAGTATACTAAAGTAGATTTTACATATAATTAAAAGCGTGTTTACAAATTTATTTAAGCAAGATCTTAAATATACATTGTTATCCAAATACGAATTTTTTAAAAAGGAATACCTTTTTTAAAAATTACATCAAGCCTATCCCTTTAAAACAATGAAAACCCATTCTAACGCCTAACACAAATAAAAACTATTCATATATACAATCAGGTCTTGCTTCTGCAACATTAAAACTATAAATCGATTTTCTTAACCTTTTATATAAAAATTACATCAAATTAATCCATTTCTATACTGCAAGCTGTCCTGTTTACTCTTTTAAGTCCAAGGGTAGTCAATTTAGGAATAGGGCGACATTTAATTTTTTATTTTGCAAAAAATCAATTTAAATTCCTTATACAAAAAAGTCATTGTATTTTTTTATTATAACGCTTTACTAATAAATTTTAGTTCCAATGCATAAACCCATTTAATATTAAAACAATAACGATGTGCAGTAAATTATTTTTATTTAGGGATCATTTTACTGTCATTGATCTTTTCTTCTTCTTTATACGTTGTATATAGGCAATTTAAAGCCCAACGTACGGGGGTTCCATTTCCTTATGGGAGATTTTATAAAGGTCGATATCGAACCGTGCCTAGATATGGGCCAATAAGGAACCTTATGGGGGAAAAAAACTAGTCTACAAAAGCCAACGCTTAAAGTCTTTATTTTTAATTATACAGTTACTTAAACCTAATACAATTGTGAGATACTTATAAAACACATAGCATCTTTTCTTCTTTAAAATATAATTTAAACTCATCCTTCCCAAAATTTCATGTTTTACTACACTATTTTACATATTGCTAATACGCAGCTTCATCATTTTGTTTTCACTATATAACACTCCAAATCGAGTTTTACTTTTACTTGTTTTATTAACGTCTCCAACCTCTTCTTTCGCTCCTCCAATTACTGCTTTTTCTGTACTTTCTACCTTACGTACTACTACTTTCGTCATTGCTGCTAATCAAGAGTATACTGTGCACACAAAATGAGGACTTTTAAACCCTAACAATCATGGTTGCCCACTACTTTCTATTCACTTCTTCTCAAAACGACCGAATTCCCAATTTTTCTCGGGGTCAGAATTGCATCCCTAGATGATAAGCCTCTTGAAAAGCTATTTACCCCAAAAAGTAGGTGATTTAAATGAAACTAACCTTGGCCCATAAACCCCAAGAGGTGATTAGCTTTTCTATGATATAAAACTAGTTCTGCTTTCAGATTTACTTGGACCTTCCACGAATTGGGATTTCTAACCCTCACGACCAGATTCCATTTTTGACCTAGTTCAATTTAGCCTCCATGATTAATAGCTCTGGAAACCTGTGTTGAACGGCCCCTGTTTTGGAAACTTACTGTATTTGGGGAACATCCTGGGGACCATAATATGAGCCAACGCTTATTAGCATAGACCCCCTTCTTGTTTCCATGACTCGTTTAGAATTGGTCCTGCTACATTTCGATCGGATGATGTCGGGTAAGATCGGCCTGAGGAAATGGTCTTAAAATTTCTTGGAGACCTTGAGAATTTCCAACAACCAGATACTGTAAGCATAACGTTTAACCAAGCAGGAACCTTGATAAACATTAGATAGACAACAACCTCTTGTTTCCGAACTGATTCTATTTGAATTCAGAATAGGAACTCTTATTTGCTATTTCCTAGAATTTTACCCAAGGAATGTTAAAATTGACTTGTTGACCTAGATGGATAGGTGGACCATAGAAATAGTTTGCATCAGAGGGCTTTTACATAAAATAATACACTTAAAATAATAGCATTTTATTGTAAATATTAAAACTTTTCCCCTTTACTTGTAAGCCACACATTTTATGAACCTTTACTGATATTGTTTACATAGTTATTATATAAAAGTGTACATTCGTTAAAGCACAATTACAGGTGGTTTGTGTATGAAAGAAACAAGTTGTTTTCATTTTGGGTAAAGATTTGTTTCAATTTCTATAACTGACTGTCTCAAAGTTTTCGAATGTAATCGGCTTTTTTCGCCCTTTAACGTAACATCATCTGTTACCGATATTAGTTCAAAGGTATATGTGGAAAGAGATGTGAGATCCCATTTGATGCAGTGATGAATTGATTAACCAGATGGCTTGTCGTTGAAATTCTACATCTAAGGTGCCAAGGAAATGGTGGTTTGAACACAAAATGGCAGCATTTCCATTGTATATTGCTAGCTCTTTGGGGTAAATACTTTTTTTTGAATCCCTGTAACAACTATTACAATCATCGTTCTGTACCCCGCAAAACATATGCACAATTTCAGAATTTAAAATACACAAGAACCATGTTTTAAACCGCACATAACTTTAACTTATCTAATTGTCTTCACAGCACTTTAGGTTTACCGTAAAATTATTCATCCTTATATAGATGCACCAGTTGCATTCGGGGTTAAAATATGGATCGGACAGGATTGGGACCATGAAAATTATTACCTGAATAGTAATATGACGTGACCTTGACAAATGGTGGCTGGTGATATCTACGGTCTTAAAAAGAACACCATATTAACAACAGTATTTATTTTTTAATCATCATATTTTATTAAGCGGTATTAAGTATCCGGCAGTAAACATCGTTCCAGGAGTGATTTAATTGTGCTTGCATGACTTCACAATAAACACAATTTCGAAATGAGCATGTTTACAATGGTTGGATGCACTAAATGTTATGTTTATCGTTTTCCGACTGCACCCAGACTACTCATGAAACATCCTTTGTGTTTAGCATCGTTTTAAATTCCTCAATTGATTTTTTCTTCTTTGAAATATTAAAAGCGCAGTAAAAACATTTAAACCCTCTGTTTCTAACACTATACGTTCACCATACTTGTATTGATTACTGTGACATTAATAACTTTATATTTTCTCGATATCTCTAAACATTTTATAGAGTTTGCAAATGCTTTGGTTTAACCCTGCTAATTCCATGTTTAACAACTTACTAAGACTGATCTCACGGACATATATCCTTGAAGCATCGAACAATGGATCTTTTTTGATTTCCTAAATTATTAGCTGGATAATAATCTATCTTTAAAAAATCGGAACAATGGATCGCCTTTGTTCTTTTCTCAGATGACCTGTTTAAATAGACTTTGAAGCGTTGGCTAAATAATGGATCCCTTTGTTCTTGATTTTAAGAATTGAATATTTAGATAACAAATTTTTTTGTAACCCAGAACAATGAATCCGTTCTCGTGTACTTTGAAAATTGTAGTCATAGACTTTATCGTTTGAAATCCACCCTTTGTTCTTGATTTCTAGAATTGAGGTTGTATTTTTAATCAAGAACAAAATTCTTTTGTTCATAAGTATGACCTTAAACGGATATGTGTTAAAAAACATCTGTTTTGAAAAGGATGTTTTGAAACGGATGTTTTGGAAAATGATGATGACTTGGACCACATTAAACGAGAATCAGTTGAAGGAAATTGAATTGAAAACAAATAAAAATAATATGATCCAGCAAAGGTATTACAAAATTTGTACATCAAATTTTTATGATATTTACTTAAATCGATCTTTTATCATAAGATGAATATTTGGTTTTATAAAAATATTTTACTTGTTAGATGACCTAATCAGTCTGAACAATGCATCGTCTTTGTTCTCAGAATTTAGAACTATGACTCAACAATGAATCGCCTTTGTTATCAGATTGGTTAACATTTTGAATCGTTTTTGATTTCAGAATTGAATGTATTTAGATAACAATCTATTTTTAGAAATTATAACGGAATAATGGATTTTTTTCTCTTATTGAAAATTATCATAGACTTTAAGCGTTCAAAATAATGGATCGCCTTTGTTCTTGATTTTTAGAATCGAAGGGTATTTAGATAACAATCTATTTTTATAACTCGACCAGAACAATGAATCACTTGCATAGACTTTGAACAATGGACCCCCTTTGTTCTTGATTTTAGAATTGGGGGGGTGGTGCTGGATAACAATCATTTTAGGAATCAGAACGCTTATGTTCTCTGTAACCTTGGGGAAACGTTACCTGTGTTGAGAAACAGCCATCTGTTTTGGAAAACGGACCCCTGTTTTGGGAAACGGACCCCTGTTTTAGGAAACGTCTACCTGTTTAGACCACTTGAGGGCACTGGGAGGCGTGACATTGTTATTGTAATAAGTCTCGAACAATGTCTCAAAGTAGATCCTGATATGAAGACTTTTAAGGAAGCTGAATGTATGCTGGTATACAATATAATGAACCTATTAGGAAAGATGATGGGTCCGCATTAAACGAGAATCAGTTGAAGGAAATTGAATGTGAAAACAAATAGTAAATAGATATGCTCCAGAGGTATTACAAAAGTGACTATATCCATAATACTTAAATAGATTTTTATCTGTATATTGGGTAGTCTTAAAAAATATTTTACTTGTTAGATCCTAATCAGTCTGAACAATGCATCGTCTTTGTTCTCGGAATTTTAGAAGCTACGACAGGCCAAAACAATGAATCGTCTTTGTTCTTTTACCTTGAAATTGGCATAGACTTTGAACAACCCCTTTATTCTTGATTTCCTAGAATTTCAGGTATGACCCAAAAAACAATGAATCGTCTTTTCTCCATGTGGCCTTGTAAACATAACTTTGAAGCGTTGAAATGCATCGTCTTTTTATTGATTTCCTAGAATTGAGATAACAATCTTTTCTAACTGAACAATGGATCGTCTTTGTTATCAGAGGTGTGACCTTAAGCATAAACTTTAAATTTGATAATGGATTTTTATTTGAAAGAATGTATTTAGATAACAATCTATTTCAACTGAACAATAGATAGTCTTTGTTCTTTCATGTGGCCTTGAAAATTGTAAGCATAGACTTGAACAATGCATCGTTTGTTCTTTAACCGAAAATTGCATAGACTTTGAACAATGGGTTTTGATTTTGGAATTGAGATGCGGAATTGACCTGAACATAAAGGTTGGAAACAGCTAGTTTTAAACGGACCCCTGTTTTAGAAACCTACCTGTTTTTAGGAAACGGCTACCTTTTTGGAAACGGCTACCTTTTTAGGAAACGTCTACCTGTTTTCGTTTCTGATAGACTTTTAGACCGAGGGCAATGACTTTGAGGATACCTGATTACGATAACCTACAAAACAATGATCGTCTTTGGGCCTTGTAAACATAGACTTTGAAGCGTTGACAATGGATTGCCTTTGTTCTTGAAAGAGATGTATTTAGATAACAATCTATTTTTATAACTAAAACAATAGATCTCTTTGTTCATTTACCTTGAAAATTGTAAGCTTTGAACTTTTGAACAATGCATCGTCTTTGTTCTTGATTTCCTAGAATTTTAGAAGCTATGACTCACCATAACAATAATGTCTTGTTCTTTCATGTGACCTTGTGCATAGACTTTGATTTCCAGAATTGAGATTCTTAAAGGTTGGAAACATACCTGTTTTAAACGGATGTTTAAAACCTACCTGTTTTAGGAAACGGCTACCTGTTTTAGGAAACGGCTACCTGTTTTAGGAAACGGCTACCTGTTTAGGGGAACGGCCACCTGTTTAGAGCACTTGAGGGGCGTGGCTTTGAAACATGCACCTCAGGGCTCTTGATTTCTAGAAGAGATGAATGGATCGTCTTTGAGGGTGTGACCTTATAAGCATAAACTTTAAACGTTGACAATGGATTGCCTTTGTTCTTGAAAGAGATGTATTTAGATAACAATCTATTTTATAAATCAACCAGAACAATGAATCGTCTTTATTCATTTACCTTGAAAATTATAAGCACAGACTTATTTCTCAGAATTGAGATAACAATTTATTTTTATAACTCGACCAGAAGAATGTTCTTTACCTTGAAAATTGTAAGCATAGACTTTGAAGAATACATCGCCTTCATTCTTGATTTCCTAGAATTGAGATAACAATTTATTTTTATAACTCACCAGAAGAATGAATCGTTTTGTTCTTTTACCTTGAAAATTGTAAGCATAGACTTTGAACTGATAATCATCGTTTTCTTGAT
>JARFJB010002425.1:732500-762500 GCA_036346205.1 Vesta saturnalis | reverse complement strand
TGTTGATTGTTTTTGCTTGTTACTTCATCACTGTCACTAGATATTGTATGTACTTGTATTTTCTGATTTCTTTTTTATTTACTGAAGTTTCTGCCTTTTGTTTTGCTGGTACGTGTAGATCTTTGATGGTACTTATAATATCAACCAATCATTAATTTAAAGTGGTAATAGGACAGTTTTAGCATACTACTAAAACTAACTCCATAGCATTATTATTCGTGGTATGGTCAGCTTGAACAGATGAAGGTCAATGTCTGCTGTATAGGCAAACCTTTACTTGAATCACTGGAACAGTCACCATCAGACTCGGACTTTTAGATTTTCGCTTTCGTTTTCTTTATTATTATCTGAGTCCGACGATGATTTCTGAGCAGAATCTTTTAGCACTTGAACGACAGCGTTTTTTTCAAATTTTTAAATTAGTTAATCTGAATAAAAACAAAATTATAAAAAAATTACATCGTTTATTTCATTACAAACCTATTTATTTCAAGAATCTCCTTTTGTTTCAGATAATTTTCTTTTAATTTCTCACAAGGAACTCGTTAAAATATACGATTTATAACTAAATTTTTTATCATTCTGATTACTTAATTTTTTTTCATTATATTCACGTTTAGATTTCTTTTTTTGAAACTTTTTATGATGATCGATCTAAATCACTATCTGAATTCTCAAAGAACTCAAATCTGTCAAGCTGCTTTGGAATGTCTCAAAGATTTATTTTTCCGTTTCTTGTTAGATTGTTTTTTGCTTGTTACTTCATCACTGTCACTAGATATTGTTTGTACTTCTGTATTTTCTGATTTCTTTTTTTATTTACTAAGTTTCTGCCTTGTTTTGCACTGGTATGTGTAGATCTTTTGGTGGTACTTATAATATCAACCGAATCATTAATTTAGCAAGACTTGAAGCTTTTTTTGATACAGAATCATTCTGTTTTTTCTTTCTGCCTTAGCTGATCCTGGTTCATCATCTGAATGAAATAATTAATACTGCTTCATCCATTTCCTGGCTAATGATTTAATTAAGTTGAGGTAAAACATCGGTTTTATTAGTTTGTTTATATCAACACACTTTAAAACTTTCTTCAGTATCCTCTGTTTCGTTAGATGATTCAATACCATTAGTAGAAAGGAGGCACCTTGGCGCCATCTTGATTTTGACGTTAAGACACGTGGGGCCGGTTTTCCACCTTATTTTTACTCGCTTACGTGTAGGACGTGTTTTTCACCCTATTTTTGCACATCCACGTGTGAGACCGCATTTTCAACCTTTTTTATATACCCTCGTGTGAGACCGTATCCTTTCTTTTCGAAGGCCCTTTTAACCCTAATTATTTTTACTGCTCATGATAGGACGTGTATTTTCACCCTATTTTTACACATCCACGTGTGAGACCGTGTTTTTAACCCTAATTATTTTTACTGCTTACATGAAGGACCGTATTACCCTTATTTTTATGATTTCTTTTGGGGTTAAACCTTATGGCTGTATTAAGGACCTTTTGACAGCTAGGACTTTTGCTAACGCGAGGACATGGGGGCTGGTCTTGGCTTAGAACTGTATTTAGGGTTGGAGCTAGGTCTGGTCTAGGGTTAATCTTAGGTTTTGTGGTATTAAGGACCTTTCTATATTAAGAACAGTGCCCCTGGAGGTTAGGCAAATGCACACTACAATGTTGAAATTGATAATTAATAAGATATTATTATTAAAATTATCGACCCTATTGCTTTAAAATGGCCACATGCTATTGGATGATCTTTACCTAAAACGTATTTCTAATAAGGAGGTTCTTTGCGACACGTGTCTTCGCAACTTGTTCTCAGGCCTTCGCCCCTGGCCCCTTTGAGTAAAATTGATTTTAGTGCCATCTAGCGGCGTAAAGACTAATGAACATTTTCTATAACAGAACTGATAATGCACACCTTCTCTTGCTCTATCTTGTTTCTTCCTCCCCTCTCTTTCTCCCCACACACACACACACACACACACACAACACACACACACACACACACACAAACAATTCAATTAATTAATCAATCTCAAACAAAGCACACTCGATCACCAGATCAATCTCAACCAATCAACAGAAATTATGTCTTACAGTTTTGCGGAACTCAGATTACAGTAGAAACTGAATACATTCAAGTTTAAATAAATATGACGTGAAGTAATAAATAATTTCTACCCTAATGGATTGGTGCTTTATGTATAGGCTGATCCTCTAAACAGCCACCACCTATACATTAGGAACATCATATCTGTTTTATTTGCATGTTTAATTACATACACACAAAACTATTTCATTGTAACGTGTTCATTAACAGCTATAAAACCCATTAAAAAGTAATAATTACTTATATATATAGAATTAAATTAAAATTAACATGTTTTTAAGAATATCAGGTTGATATAACGGAAATAAAAGGCAAAAGGTTTTAATGGTTTATTATTATATAGGTGAATTAACAATAACTATAAGTTTAAATCCACGAATGCGTACTTACTATTTTTGTAGAGCGGATCTTATGACGTTATCCTATAAGCATGATAATACATTTTAAAAATCTTTATCGACATTTTGTTAGCAATATCAGGTAAAAACATAGATTAAAATAATACGCTCACCTTTAAGTTTTTCCTTCAACCTGTTTGCTAAACAATTTTTATACAACGTATCACTAAAACACGCTTTGTGAATGGCTGAATATAAACACTTGATTACATACCACATTAACTATTTAAAAGTAATACAGAAAAACCTGAATTTATTTAAAATTATGTTTACTTAAAAAAATTTACATTCAAAACAAATATTTTAAAACGTCTAATACCCTAATGTTATCATAATTAAAAAACTCATTATACAGTGATTAATATTAAATACTTAAAATATGTAACTTTATACAATATGTTAGAGTGTGATTATAATACTTAGACATAAATTGATTCTGAAATTGACACATTACAAACCCTAGCTGCGTTTTCTTAAAAAATACCCACCATAAAAATGTTTAGATTTATAAACAAATATTTAATTTTACAATTAGAATGAAGATGTCCGATTCACGAACTTGGATACCTTGCACAAGACCCAATATTTCTCGTTTCTCGTGTGTTTCCTTTTTAAAGTCTGTATCATACATTACATAAGTATTTTTTTAAGCCAACATCAGGGACATTAGAGATTTTACTATTTTAATAAAATTACAAATAACCGTTCAAGATAATGATGAAACGATCGTGGTTGAGCTTGTATCTCACATCCAAGATGATTTCAAGAAGAAAAAGAAGACGATATAAACAAAAAAATCATGATGATGATAACTCACGGTTCAAGAAGAAGAAGAAACCGATAAACATGTTATTAAATAATAATGATGTATTGTTGTTATAATAATAATAATAATAATAATATATTTTCAAACGTTAAGCTTTCCTTCGGTTTTTTAATAAACCTGTTTTTCTAGCTGTCTCACCGTCTTGATTCATGTTTGCAGTTTACAAGTTTTCGCTTTAGCGTGTTTTCGCTCTCTCGTGCGTGTGTGTTTTGTGTGTGTGTGTGTGTGTGTGTGTGTGTGTGTGTGTGTGTGTGTGTGTGTTCGTGCGTGCGTGCGTGCGTGCGTGCTGTCGTGCGTGTATGCTGTGCGTGCGTGCGTGCGTGTGTCGCGCATGTGCGTGCGCCTATGCGTGCACGTGCTGCGTGCGTGCGTGCTGCGTCGTGCGTGCGTGCGTAGCGTGCGCGTGCTTGCGTGCATGTGCGTACGTGCGTGCACGTGCGTGCGTGCGTGCGTGCGTGCTGTGTGTGTTGTGTGTGTGTTTGTGTGTGTGTGTGTGTGTGTGTGTGTGTGTGTGTGTGTGTGTGTGTGTGCGCATACGTGCGTGCTACGTACCATCAACGCTACGTGTGAGCGTGTACGTGCGAGGTGCGTACGTACGTGCGTACGTGCGTGCGTACGACGTGCGTGCGTGGACGGCATACGTAGCTTACGTGCGTGCGTCAACGTGTGCGTGCGTACGTGTTTTCGTTGATCCTCGTGCTAAAGCAGTGCTAGTCGATTGTATGTAGTTGTACTATTGTGTTGACTAAAGCTATAATTAACGTTGCTTGCTATATGGCCGTGGAGTTATGTTTAATTTGCTTTTTGACAGATGTATTTATTTATGATAAGATCAGGCTTGCATGTAAAGTAATATAGATGTGAAACTAACTAGCTAATGTGTTTTGCTGCTAGACGTATCACAGTATTGAAGATTCTGTTTATGTATTAAAACGTACTACAGCCTCGAAACAGAGTGCAGATAAAAATTGAAGAAAGTGAATACGGTACAACTTCGGCGAGCAGACTTAAAGGTTTTAAGTGTACAGCATTCCCAGAGCGTTGAAATCATTTAATTTAGAGCTAACCTCGTGTCCATGTAATAATGTCTGATAAACTATTAGGGTTATTAGCTTGCTTTATAGGTTACAATATAATCGTTCAATGCATGATGAAGATTTTATCTCAAAAATCTTGTTTGATCTCGTGAGATGTGTATAGCTTTTCTTAAAAATACCTGAGGCTGTCTCATTCAAAAATCTCATGCAAAAAACATCAATAATCGTTAGCAATGTAGCTGTATCCGCTATTATCTTACTTAATGTATCACTAGTATAGCTTTTTGATATCGAGAAGAAAAGATTTCGAACGTTGTAGTTGAGCTCTATCGAAATCAATTAAATTTAGAATAATCCATCTCTATGTAATAATAGACGTAGTATAAAGTTACATATTTTAAGTGTTTAATAGTAATCACTGTATAATGAGTTTTATTATTATGATGCAACATTAGTGGTATTAGACGTTTTAAAATATTTGTGTTTTGAATGTAAATTTTGTAAGTACAACATAATTATTAAAGAATTCAGGTTTTCTGTATTACTTTTAAATAGTTAATGTCCGGTATGTAATCAGTGTTTTATATTCAGCCATTCACAAAGCGTGTTTTAGTGGGTACGTTGTATAAAAATTCAGTTTAGCATATGCGGTTGAAGGAAAAACTTAAAGGTGAGCGTATTATTTTAATCTATGTTTTTACCCGATATTGCTAAAAAAATGCCGATAAAGATTTTTAAAAACGTATTGTTGTATAATAATAATTAATAATAATAATAATAATTAATATTTTCAAAACGTTAAGCTTTCCTTCGGTTTTGTTAATAAACCTGTTTTTTTAGCTGTGCTCCACCGTCTTGATTCATGTTTGCAGTTTACAAGTTTTCGCTTTAGCGTGTTTTCGCTCTCGTGTGCGTGTGTGTGTGTGTGTGTGTGTGTGTGTGTGGTGGTCGTGCGTGCGTGCGTGCGTGCGTGCGTGGTGCGTGAGTCGTGCGTGCGTGCGTGCGTGCGTACGTGCGTGCGTTGCGTGCGCGTGCGTGGTGTGTGCGTGCGTGCGTGCGTGCGTGCGTGGACGTGCGTGCGTGCGTGCGTGTGCGTGCGTGGTGCGTGCGTGGTGTGTGTGTTGTGTGTTTGTGTGTGTGTGTGTGTGTGTGTGTGTGTTTGTGTGTGTGTGTGTGTGTGTGTTGCTCGTGCGTAACATGCGTACGTGTAGTGCGTACGTGCGAGCGTGCGTAGCGTTGGGCGTACGTGCTATAGACGTTCACGTGCGTGCGAGCATACGTGCAGCTTACGTGCGTGCGTGACGTGTGCGTGCGTACGTGTTTTCGTTGATCCTCGTGCTAAAGCAGTGCTAGTCGATTGTATGTAGTTGTAGGTCCTATTGTGTTGACTAAAGCTATAATTAAGCGTTGCTTGCATACTGCCGTGGAGTTATGTTTAATTAGCTTTTTTGACAGATGTATTTATTTATGATAAGATCAGCTTGCATGTAAAGTAATATAGATGTGAAACTAACTAGCTAATGTGTTTTGCTGCTAGACGTATCACAGTATTGAAGATTCTGTTTATGTATTAAAACGTACTACAGCCTCGAAACAGAGTGCAGATAAAAATTGAAGAAAGTGAATACGGTACAACTTCGGAGCAGACTTAAAGGTTTTAAGTGTACAGCATTCCCAGAGCCGTTGAAACCATTTAATTTAGAGCTAACCTCGTGTCCATGTAATAATGTCTGATAAACTATTAGGGTTATTAGCTTGCTTTATAGGTTACAATATAATCGTTCAAGGTGCAGGTGATGAGGAGATTTTATCTCAAAATCTTGTTTGATCTCGTGAGATGTGTATAGCTTTTCTTAAAAAATACCTGCAGGCTGTCTCATTCAAAAATCTCATGCAAAAAACATCAATAATCGTTAGCAATGTAGCTGTATCCGCTATTATGCTTACTTAATGTATCACTAGTATAGCTTTTTGATATCGAGAGAAGAAGCAAGATTTCGAACGGTTGTAGTTTCCAGAGCTCTATCGAAATCAATTAAATTTAAGAATAATCCCATCTCTATGTAATAATAGACGTAGTATAAAGTTACATATTTTAAGTATTTAATATGTAATCACTGTATAATGAGTTTTATTATTATGATGCAACATTAGTGGTATTAGACGTTTTTAAAATATTTGTGTTTTGAATGTAAATTTTTGTAAGTACAACATAATTATTAAATACGAATTCAGGTTTTTCTGTATTACTTTCTAAATAGTTAATGTCCGGTATGTAATCGAGTGTGTTATATTCAGCCATTCACAAAGCGTGTTTTAGTGAGGTACGTTGTATAAAAATTCAGTTTAGCATATGACAGCGTTGAAGGAAAACTTCAAAGGTGAGCGTATTATTTTTAATCTATGTTTTTACCTGATATTGCTAACAAAATGTCGATAAAGATTTTTAAAACGTATTATCATGCTTATAGGATAACGTCATAAGATCCGCTCTACAAAATAGTAAGTACGCATTCGTGGATTTAAACTTATAGTTATTGTTAATTCACCATATAATAATAAACCATTAAAACCTTTTGCCTTTTATTTCCGTTATATCAACCTGATATTCTTAAAAACATGTTAATTTTAATTTAATTCTATGTTATATATAAGTAATTATTACTTTTTAATGGGTTTTATAGCTGTTAATGAACACGTTACAATGAAATAGTTTTGTGTGTATGTAATTAAACATGCAAATAAATCAGATATGATGTTCCTAATGTATAGGTGGTGGATGTTTAGAGGATCTGCCTATACATAAAGTATCATTCCATTAGGGTAGAAATTATTTATTTATTATTTCACGTCATATTTAATTAAACTTGAATGTATTCAGTTTCAATTGTAATCTGATTTCCGCAAAACTGTAAGACATAATTTCGGTTGATTGGTTGAGATTGATCTGGTGATCGAGAGTGATTTGTTTGAGATTGATTAAGTAATTGATTTATGTGTGTGTGTGTGTGTGTGTGTGTGTGTGTGTGTGTGTGTGTGTGTGTGTGTGTGTGTGTGTGTGTGTGTTTGTGTGTGTGTGTGTGTGTGTGTGTGTGTGTAAGAGAGGAAGGAAGAAACAAGATAGAGCAAGAGAGAGTGTGCATTATCAGCTTCTGTTATAGAAAATGTTCATTAGTCTTTACGCCGCTAGATGGCACTAAAATCAATTTTTACTCAAAGGGCCAGGGGCAAAGGCCTGAGAACAAGTTGCGAAGCCCTACACGTGTCGCACAAGAACCTCCTTATTAGAAATACAACGTTTTAGGTAAAAGATCATCCAATAGCATGTGGCCATTTTAAAGCAATAGGGTCGATAATTTTAATAATAATATCTTATTAATTATGCAATTTCAACATTGTATGCGTGTGCATTTGCCTAACCTCCAGGGGCACTGTTCTTAATATAGCCAGAAGGTCCTTAATACCACCAAATAACACTAAGATTAACCCTAGACCAGCCCACCCTAAGCTCCAACCCTAAATACAGTTCTGCCAAGACCAGCCCCACCCTGTCCTCGCGTTAGCAAAAGTCCTAGCTGTCAAAAGGTCCTTAATACAGCCATAAGGTTTAACCCCAAAAGAAATCATAAAAATAAGGGTAATACGGTCCTTCATGTAAGCGAGTAAAAATAATTAGGGTTGAAAACACGGTCTCACACGTGGATGTGTAAAAATAGGGGTGAAAATACACGTCCTATACGTGAGCGAGTAAAAAATTAGGGTTAAAAGGGCCTTCGAAATGAAAGGATACGGTCTCACACGAGGGTATATAAAATAAGGGTTGAAAATGCGGTCTCACACGTGGATGTGCAAAAATAGGGTGAAAAACACGTCCTACGTAAGCGAGTAAAAATAAGGGTGGAAAAACCGGCCCCCACGTGGGCGGTCTTGTGACGTCAAAATCCAAGATGGCGGCCAAGGTGCCTCCTTTCTACTACCATTTTCTGTAACAGCATTTGATTCATTTAATTTACTTGTTGCAGTTTCATTCAATTCTTCATTTTCCTTAGATGCTGAAGTTATGTTGCTTTTTTCTTTATCAGTCTTTTCTTCACTTTTCTTAGAGGCCATAACACTATCTTCCATTTTTCCATTTTCCTTAGATACTTTCGTTTTTTTCCTTGTCAGTCAAATTTTCATTTTGTTCTGAAGCTTCATCTTGTTCCAAATGTTCATTTTGTTCTGTACTAGATTCAATGACTTCTAAAGTATCATTTTGTTGTGAGTCGTGTTTTGAAAACAATTACAAAACTTGGAAAGATGATTTAACCCATTCTGATGTTAATGGTGAAATCTGTAATGATACTAACACATGTGATAAAAATGGTGATGAAACAGATAATGTTGAAACTGCAGTTGTTGATACTGTAAACGATAATAATAGTGATAGTTTAATCTGTTCAACGGAGAACCTAGATGTATGCGATAACAGCACTTCAAAAGAACCTGAACAAGAAACCATTCATAGAGAAAACGATTCACAACTAAATAAAAAAAAGAAATCAGAAAATACAGAAGTACAAACAATATCTAGTGACAGTGATGAAGTAACAAGCAAAATACAATCTAACAAGAAACGGAAAAATAAATCTTTGAGACATTCCAAAGCAGCTTCGACAGATTTGAGTTCTTTGACAGATTCAGATAGTGATTTAGATCGATCATCATCAAAAAAAGTTTCAAGAAAAAAGAAATCTAAACGTGAATATAATGAAAAAAAAAAAAAATTAAGTAATCAGAATGATAAAAAATTTAGTTATAAATCGTATATTTCTTTGGAACGAGTTCCTTGTGAGAAATTAAAAGAAAATTATCTGAAACAAAAGGAGATTCTTGAAATAAATAGGTTTGTAATGAAATAAACGATGTAATTTTTTATAATTTTGTTTTATTCAGATTAACTAATTTAAAAAATTTGAAAAAACGCTGTCGTTCAAGTGCTAAAAAGGATTCTGCTCAGAAATCATCGTCGGACTCAGATAATAATAAAAGACGGAAACGAAAGCGAAAATCTAAAAAGTCCGAGTCTGATGGTGACTGTTCCAGTGATTCAAATAAAGGTTTGCCTATAGCAGCAGACATTGACCTTCCATCTGCTTCGGAAGCTGACCATACCGCGAATAATAATGCTATGGAGTTAGTTTTAGTAAGTATGCTTAAAACTGTCCTATTTACCACTTTTTTTGTTTGTGCAACTTCATAAAAGTGTAGAGTACCATACAGGTTTGCTTTTCATATATTATATTGTATCAATGCATTATAGTTGTAGGATTATAGTGATAATTTTCGGTTTTTAAATTTAGAACACATTAAAATACCAATAAATTGCGTTCATATTTCAAATCAAATTTATTTTGGAATTTGCAAAGTTCCTTTAGCAATTATGTTTATTGTTATAACATTAAAAGTAATGTCATCTCCAAAAGTTTTAGAAGTTGCAATTCAGAATTGCTATTTCATTATGAGACTGGAAACAAAAATAATAATAATAATATAATATAATATAAAAAATAATAGTTTGGAACAATACAGTAGAGCAGTCCGGTGAAACAGTTGTAGTCGCTTTAGATATCTCAAAGGCATTTGACCAAGTTTGGCATAAGTGTTTACTTGCCAAACTCACCTCGTTTGGGTTAAATGATGCGCTCATCAACTGGGTTTCTAGTTTCTTGATGAAAGACGAATACGTGTCGTAGTTGATGGCTTTTTTCAAAAGTTAGCATTAACGCGGGCGTACCACAGATCCGTTATAGCGCCTACACTTTTCTGCTGTACATAAACGACCTTATTTCTTCAACAACTAACCCCATCCATTGCTTTGCTGACGATAGCACTTTCACTGTAGTTCATCTCAGTCTACTCATAGTGATAATCCACCTTCTATGTCAAATCAAGAAATTAAAGCTGAAATGGCAAATTCAATCAACAAAGACATTCAACGTATTCTCGAATGAAGCAATAATCTAGTTAAATTTAATGCTAACAAAACTCAGTGTTGCCTTATGTCCGCCAAAAAGATCGATCATTTCCTGTTGTAAGTGTGAATGGCTCAGTTCTTAAGTTTTCAGACTCTATTACCTGTTGGGTATGACTGTATCTTCAAATCTCATGGGTTGACCATCTTCTGTCAGCTACCAAAACAGCTGCTCGTAAATAGGCTTTTGTACAGATCTAAGCAGTACTTTACTCGACAACTCCTTCTGCTGTATAAGGCCCAAGTTCGGCCTCATCTGAATATAATTCTCACCTTTGTCTGTGCTAATACGCTCTCGATATCGTTGATCGTATTCAAAGAGACGATTAGGCTTATAAATGACCCGTCCTTAACTTCTCACTACAGTCCTTGAGCATAGAAGGATGGTTTCAGTTCTTTCTTTGTATTATCGTTATTACAACCTATTGTGCTGAATTACATTCTTTGATACCATCTCCGGCTATCTTTGCGAGAAACACTGGTTCGCTCATTCACATCATCAGTATGCAGTACAAATCTCCACGTGTCGTACCAAACGGGCGCAATCCACATTTTTCTACACGGCTTCTAAACTCTGAATGATCTCCTAGTTCCTGTTTTCCTCTCACTTATGATATGAGAAAATTTATAGCTGTTCATAGGCATCTATTGGCAATTCATTATCCCTCTATCCATCCTCCTAAGTGTTCCTGAGTGCTTTAGCAGATAAAATTAGCTTGTTCAGGTCCACAATCTAATAATATATATATATATATATATATATATATTATATATATATATATATATATGTATATATATATACACACACAAATATATATATATATATATATATATATATATATATATAAATAATGAGAAAAGAGTTCACGTTTACCTTCAGGTCCAGACTATATCAAACTTCCTCAGAGCAGTTTGTAGCTCATCCGCAGTCTCATTTAATAGGGCTGTGTAATCTGCATACACCAGAACTCGTACATTTACGTCAACCATTACATCATTTGTATCGGTACATGCTCGCCTAACACATTTATCCATGCTTACATTGATCGACCACGGTGACATCACACAGCCTTGTCGCACTCCTTGCTCAATATTAACGTATATACTCACACCCTAACACATGCACGGCTACCGTTATACACTACCCTTATCAGTTTACTAAACCTTTACTTACGCCATATTAATTTCACAGCTTCTTCCTATTTACACGGTCATATGCTTTCACCTGCTTTCTACAGATCCACAAACGCACAGTACAGTTCCTTTTTTACACTCAAACACTTTTCGGCCACCTCGTGAAGAACAACCATCTCATCAATTCATCCTCTCCCTGGCATGAAGCCACTCTGCACGTCTTGGATCTTAGTTTGGGTAGTTTCGCGTACTTTATCAATCTCTTCCAAACACTTTACCAGGTACACTGAGCAAGTTTTTGCAATCACATTTGTTCCCCTTACCCTTATACAGTGGTACAGTGATCACAAAATATTTTTTACACACTTTGCATCTCCATATTTTAGCATTTCACCAGTGATTTCATCCACTCCTGCTCCTTTAACGTTCTTCAACTTTCACAGTTTTCTATCTCATTTAAAGTATCCTCCTCAGTTTCATTCCTATTCCTTCTACATTCTCCTTATTAAATTCTTTAGTCTTATTTTTCTTACTACTGTTTCCTTACTTCACAATCGTGATACTGTTTCGTTGCTCATATTCATCACTCTTAAGCGTTCAGTTTTCCACGTTTGTATTGTTGACCCATTTCCAGAAAGGTTTTTTGTTTTTCTAAAAATCATTCTGCATTTTCTCTCCTTCCACAACCATCACTTGCTCTTTACTTATTCTCACTGCCTCCTTTGTTTCTTTGTTTCCTAATCTGTACACCTCATGCAATTGCTTTTTCTCAGTCTCATTTTTGCAGCAATCATTGCCATGTACGCATCCTTTTTTACGATTCATTCCACATTTCTTCATTCACATTCAACTCTTTACTCACAGAAAGGTTTTTTGTTTTTCTAAAAATCATTCTGCATTTTCTCTCCTTCCACAACCATCACTTGCTTTTTACTTATTCTCACTGCCTCCTTTGTTCCTTTGTTTCCTAATCTGTACACCTCATGCAATTGCTTTTTCTCAGTCTCATTTTTTGCAGCAATCATTGCCATGTACGCATCCTTTTTTTTACATACTGAGTTTTTTACCGATTCATTCCACATTTCTTCATTCACATTCAACTCTTTACTCACAGCAATTGTATATTTCATTCTCACACCATTAGTTTATCTACCTTAACTCTGGACGTTTGCGCTACGTCTGCTTTTCTTCTCCAGAACCACTTTGCCCTAAACACACTATCGATACAACCAAAAAGTGGTCCGGTCCGCACTCCGATCAGCGTATTAATTTTGTATCTCTCACCAGGTTTCTAAGCCGTTCATCATACACTATTAAGTCAATCATACTTTTAGATTTTCTCTTTGCCATGTATACATATGCACATTTTTGTGCCGAAACCACGTATTAGATACAAACAGATTTCTTTCCACACAGAAGTTCTTACACCTTTGGTCTCTTTCTCCATTCTTCGGTGCATGGCATGCAATGACAAACATTTTTCGAAATTCCGTTGACATTCTAACACAAATTTCCCGGGGAATATCTTTTCGTACTGTTTAACACATCTTTTCGCTCTTTCACTCACGATCACTCCAACTCCTGTAGTGCCATGCATTTCAGTCCTAACTCCTGACCATAGTGCTAGACTACCATCCTCCATCTCCACGGCATCATTTCCTTTGCGATTTGTCTCCGATACACAGAGAATATCAAGCTGCTTTTTATTCATTGCATTCGCACTTTCGAATTCTTTATCGAATTCTAACATTCCACGTACCAACTTGTCAGTCTTTTCCTTGCACTGCCGTCAGTAACGGCCCTGTCTGTTTCGATACGGTAAAATGAACTACTGAATAATTTCTGTACTTTACCATATTAGTTTAGGTTGAATTTTTGAATTTTTGGGGATCTACAATGATGTTTAAAATACTAAAAAACGTTGTTTTACAGAAAATGTGTGTGTCTACCTGTTAATTAAAAACGAATTTTTTGATACGCATGTGTTTTATGTGAATATTTGAACTAATTTCCTTTACTTGTTCTACTTGTTGTACCAAATGTTTGAATCGGGTTACCACTGGTTTTGTCGTAGCACCGTAACACCTATAGAATAAAACCGTATGTCTTACAAATACTCCATACGTACAATAAGTCAATTCTTTCCAGTTATTGTTAGTGAAATTGACCACTCCACGCAGGTCAAAAATTTGTCAGTGTATGATCTGTCTAACGCATGCTTTGCTGTAGTACAGACATACCTGGTCCCCATGATCCCTTCTTGCTACTTTACGTCTCTTTAAGTTTTATCGTGTACCTGTAGATACATATCAGACATGGAAATAAACCTAGTATCCATGCTTCCTTCTTGGTATCTTACGTCCTGTGTTCTATCGTACACCTGCTTAAATTATTAAAAATGTTTACTATTTTATGATCTAGGCGTATCACAATTAAACGGCTATAATAACAAAATTTTACTATAAAATTATTTTTAATTACAAAACAGTATCAAACAGCCTAAGTTACGAAACTTTTAACAACAAATCATCTAGTATTTGAATTCCTAGAACCAAGAAGTTTTTATATGGTGAAGTCTTTTTCTTTAAATGTGGTACTCTGTGTGGCCTCATCTACTGCTTTGCATCGACTGGGTAAACTTAAAGATTATCAAAATCGTACTGAAGTATTTCCATCCCAGTATTATTCAAAGCCTTAAACAATTGTCCTCGGTCGTTAAAAACGTTCCTGGTAGGAAACACTCTTCTTTGTAGCATATGCTCAATGGTATTTACATCCGGCGACTGCGGTGGCGTTGATATTGTGCATATCAAGAAATTCTTGTACGATGTGTGCCACATGTAGGCGAGCATTGTCCTACATGTACACAAAATTTTCATCTATTGCTCCTGCATAGAAAAATCAGTAGGTTGGAGAATATTATCCCTGTATGTGACGACATTTAATGTTAGTTAATTAAATGAGATCGGTTCTTTCCCCAACACTGATGCTAGCCCACGCCATTAGACTATCTCTTCCAAAGCTGCGACATGCCTGAGGGGTTTGAAGTCTGTTTCGATGTCTAAGGATTATCCATGTCCCTAGTCTTCTTGAATCTGGACGCAAACTAAATAGACTTTAAGAACAGAACGTTAGCCCACTACCATTTTTCCCACAAATTGTACTGTTGTGCCCACAAAAGCCTTTGGCCGCGATTTCCTGCAGATGGGGCCTGAACTCTCAGGAGTCTTCTGGACCTTAATCCAGCTTCATACAATTAGTTACATACAGTTCTCCTATAAATTGCAAAACCATGCTTGTCCTGGAAGTCCAAAGCTAAATGTAGCGATGTTGATGTCGGTGTTCTTCTGGCAGAAAGTTGGAGGTAACGTTTCTGCCGTGGTGTGGTAATGCGAAATTAACCTTTATGAAGTTCCATTAAATCGCCCGGTTCATGATATAGGTTCCATAAACGTGTAACGAAATAATTTGTGTTTTGGATACTTAAGTTACTTTGGTACTTTTCTATAAATCTCTGTACAAGTTGTACATATTTACTCAAACCTTCTTTCTAGAAATGCTTACGTTGTTTCTGTTCATAACTTGAACCACATATTTCCAAGTAATTTTACTATCAGTCTAATATAAATTTTCGTACCTTTGGTTATTCAAATGCTATAAATTCACATTTATATATTTCATTTAAAATCTGCATTGTTATTCCCTCTAGTGACGTATCCTAAAATATAGGTAATTAAAGGGAATTATATTACAAGCTTTTAGAAGTCCTCTCTAGATGGCGTTAGCGGAGAAATCACAATTTAGAATTTCTGGTTTTATTTAGATAAAAAGGGTGATAACTATGTATTGTGTTTAATACAACTTTAACATAAACATTACGTCTTCTTTCTTTCCTGTGGCGTCCATTTTGCCAAGCTGAAAATTTTTGATGTCTTCTTGAAGATTGCTTGATAGTATTATACGATATAACTAATCGGATATATCTTCAAGAAGCATAATTTGCAATAAAACAATTGGTTCTTTTTCTAATCATTATTTACAAGTTTTGTTGTTCGCTTACATGCGGTTTTAGAAAAATTTTCTTCGGCAAGATCGAGTAAGTTACCAATGAATTTCTCTGATTTTGTTAGTGATAACTGACTTTCTTTCTCAGCGTTTGAAGACGTTTTAATCAAGACATGAATTATTGATGCTTCCATAAAGCAAGGAAAGCACTTCGATAGACTTTCATTTGGCCCGTTACATCTAAGGGGTAACGAATAAACATTATTTACCTACAGTGTTAATTACCCGCTCCTTTTAGCCTGCACGAATTACCTTCTTCTTTTCGCTTCAACGAAGTACCTTCTACTTTTGGATTCTACGATTTAACTTCAACTATTATCTCCATATTATCTACATACAAGTACTATTCTGGTTTACCTTCTGAGTCGTAACTAAAATCAAACAGGATCGTGACAACTTCTGCCTATGTTCGTGATCCGAGAGCATCGACTGAACGTAATGACTATCTGCTTATAGAAAGGTTAGATCGTTCCTTTTCTTTTGTTTTCTCTATGGTTACATGAACTTTTATTGAATAATGATAAAGTACGCCTGCTAAAAATAACGTAATCAATTAGTCAGTTAAAATAATACCTGTTATCACTATATCCTTGTTGCTGTATCAATAAGTAATTCTTCACTTCACAACCACGTAACCTTTCTTATCTGTTCCTTTACCGTTACTTTCCTTCCCTTATTTTGTTTGTAATTATAATAACATTTAATTGTATCTATTGTGGCTGCCATTTTTGGTGTTTTGTGCGACATCACTGTAATTGGGATGCGCACAAGTAATTACACAGTAGCCAAACGAACCGTTAGATAAACATATGTTTTCATTACATTTGGTGTAGACATTAATTTTTTTTTCTTCTTGAAATGTATGCAATTATTAAATTTTCACATATATTTGGTTCATTATTGTTTAAGAAAAAAATGCTTGCTGAGCTATAAAAGTTTCGTGTGGCTCACTATAAAATATTATTTCGGTATTATCCGTTTTGGTGTAAACCATCGCAAGTTGTTTTGGTTATTATTTAGTAATAAGTTACGCTTTGTATAGGCGTCGATATACTTTTCTCTTTTAGGAATACAACGGAAGGCCTTCCCTAAAAAGGGGAAATGTTTAAATTTGTTTTTTTTTTGTAAAATAGAGAAAAACTATTCTGGCTTGCGAACGGTATTTAATTACTATTTTTTTTTTGTACCTTTGGGGTATCTAAATGTATTGTTTTGTTGTGGATTAATTAGATCCACACCTTCAACTATTTAGTCTAAATTTTTAAAAATAAAATATACATTTGTTTCTCTCGCACTACAGCAGTGTTGTTATTTCTACTTCCTCTTGTACTTCCCTTTTCCTACAATCTCCTTGCTCATTCCATCCTGCACCACTGTCCAAGAGTCGGGACAGCGGTGAACCTTAGCTCTATCTAGGGGAGCGGCTCTTGGCGCCGGCATCTTTAACATCCTTTCTTCTCTCACCCCGCCCGAACCGACATTTTTGAGCTAGTTCGGTGTGCTCACTATCTGTGAATGAGCAGAGAATCCTTTCCTTCTTCTTTTTTCTTCCAGCTCCCCGTTTAAACACGTAACAAACGCGATATGTTTTCTCTAAGTCGTGTTCAAAACTGTCGCGACGCCTGTCTGTCTAGCTTCTGTTTCCAACATTCTTATGGCTTTTTACATTTCATTTTGAGTTAAACTCTTAGTAAGCCACTCTTACCACACAAATAACAGACAACAAATTTCTACTAAAGCAAACACTTGTTCTTATTGTTGTTAAAACAAAACTCCCAGCATTCACATAAACATTACCCAATATACGCGTGGTGGGATTAAGGGTGGGTGCGGTCTGGATAGGATCGAAAGGAATGGGGTTAGGGTTCTGAGGGGTGAGATACTATCCCATCATTAGCTTAATAGTTGCACATGATGTGAATATACACAGTGGTAATGACGCTTTATGTGAATGAGGAAAACCCCCTACAAATCCTCATACAAGGTAGATGGTAACGGGGATCGAACCCATTACCTCCCGAATGCTAAACAGATTGTGTTACCACAGATACTAGCTCGGTGGTTTCTGTTGGAATAGTTTTACAAGCGGGAGGCAAAATAACTTATTTCTGTTTTTACGCTGGGAAATTTTCTTACAAAGCGCAATGTATTTTTTAGTTTGGTTGAACATTACTCAGGTTGATTAGTAGGCCTTCCGCCTACTTTGCTTTAATATTTATTTTTATTTTATTAGTTTAAGCAAAACAGTAAGTTTATTACCTTTTTTTTCCAAAAAAATTATCTTAACAAATTATCTCTTTGATTTTTGATTACTGATCTGTTTATGATTTTGTGTGCTCATTAAAAACTTGTAAGCACGGGCATTACGCACAACTTGCAAAACAATACGAAATTATATTACCTATCTGCATTTGTGCTATAGATTCCAAACATTCAAATGAGTTTAATTTTGTGCATGTGGTTAAAATATAATTTTATACGCTGAAATATATTACTAAGGTTACAGTTTAACCACACGGTAGATAAAATGTGCTTTATCTATTCTTTTATGTAATCCAAATTGTTATGCTCACTTTAAAGTTAGCTTTAACTTAACTATTCTAAAGTACTTAATTATTTAAGTGCTAGCACAAAATAAATTAGAATATCATACACGTCAATAATGTTAAAATGCCCCTCTATCGTCTTGTATAATAATATATTGATTTGAAACGTGAAAAATGCTATATCCACTTAATTGTGAGAATGGGTAGATGTAAAAATTTGGTTGAGATGTCTAAAAAAAGGTCTTGGCAAGTAGATGTGTCATCAAAAGAGAAAAATAAAAAAGTCGAATGCGGACCGGCGATGATGCACGGGGCCAAAACTGAATTGGTGCGAAAATTTAAAATTGACCGTCCAATGCAAAGGTTAAAAAATCATGTTACATTAACGTAACACTAGTTACTATTAATTTTGAAAATTAAAATTGCACGTCTTTTGCATTTAATTTACAACACATTTGCAAAAATATCTAATTGTTCTATAAAAAATGTGAGTTGTATAACTTACTTATTAATTTCGTTACTAGTATTCGATAATAGTATATTAAGAAACAAGTTCCATAAGACCAGTCTAGACGCACGAATTCAAGTTTAAAAAACGAGTGGCGTACCAACGAGTTTGTAAAGAATAAGTGCTTCAAGGTCTTATGTGTAGTAAGGAGGCATCCTTCTCTCCACTTTTTTGTGACGTCACAAGCCCCTCACTTTATGTGACTTCATAAGGTCGCCCACGTGGTTGACCTTGAGACTGGCCTTAGGGCCTGGCATTTGAATTGGCCTTGAAGTTGACCTTGGCCTAGCCAAGGTCAGAACCAAGCGGGAAATTTGAATTTGAATAAGGGGCCCTAACGCTAACCTGTAACAGGTATAAGAGCATGTGTTAGGGTCTGCGCCCACTTGTCGTGGCCCCCTTTGCTGGAAATGACATTCTAATAAGGGGGGCTTGCTGATTTGTAAGACATGTATAGGAACATGTGTTAGGGTCTGTGCCCTCTTTGGCTTGAAATAGTCATAAAATATGGAAGCGCTAATGCTAACTTGTAAGACAGGCATAAGAGCTTGTGTTAGGATCTGCGCCCTCCTGTCATGGCCCCCTTGGCCTCGACAATCTCAATTTGTCTATTGTGACGTCATCTAATCAGTTCACTGACTCTCACCTCACTCTCACTCTCTCACTCTCTCCTCCTCTCATTCTCACTCTCACTCTCTACTCCTCACCTCACCTCCTCACTCCCTCACCCCTCTCACCTCACCTCACTCTCACTCTCACTCTCACCTCACTCTCACCTCACCTCACCTCATCCACCTCACTCTCACCTCACTCCTCCTACCTCACCTACCTCACCTCTCTCACTCTCCCTCCTCCCTCAGCTCCTCACTCTCACCTCCTCACTCTCTCCTCCCTCCCTCCTCACTCTCACTACCTCACCTCACTCTCATCTCACTCCTCTCCTCACCTCACGCTCCCTCTCCCTCTCACCTCTCCCACTCTCACTCTCACTCCTCTCACTCCTCTCTCTCCTCTCTCCCTCTCTCCACTCTCCTCTCTCCTCTCTCACCTCTCTCCTCTCTCCCTCTCCCTCTCCTCTCTCCCTCTCACCTCTCCCTCTCTCCTCTCTCTCTCTCTCCCTCTCCTCCTCTCCTCTCTCTCCCTCTCCCTCTCTCCTCTCTCTCTCTCTCTCCCTCTCCCCTCTCTCCTCTCTCTCCTCCTCTCCCTCTCTCTCCTCTCCCTCCTCTCCCTCTCTCCTCCTCTCTCCTCTCTCCCTCTCCTCTCTCCTCTCTCTCTCCCTCTCTCCCTCTCTCCCTCTCTCCCTCTCTCCCTCTCCTCTCTCCCTCCTCCCTCTCCCTCTCTCCCTCTCCCTCTCCTCTCTCCCTCTCCTCCCTCTCTCCCTCTCTCTCCCTCCTCTCTCCTCTCTCTCCTCTCCTCCTCCTCCCTCTCTCCTCTCTCCCTCTCTCTCCTCTCTCCCTCTCTCCGTCTCTCCCTCTCCCCCTCTCCCTCTCTCCCTCTCTCCCTCTCTCCCTCTCTCCCTCTCTCCCTCTCTCTCTCTCTCCTCTCTCCCTCTCTCCCTCTCCCTCTCTCCCTCTCTCCCTCTCTCCCTCTCTCCCTCTCTCCTCCCTCTCTCCCTCTTTCGGTCTCTCTCTCTCTAGCTCTCTCCTCATACTGTCTCACCCATACCTTTATCTAATTACGTAATTAAACAAATGAATTGGAATCGAGTCTATAGAATAACAGTTGACGCTATTGTAGAGTAAAATCAAGTAAAATGTGTATATTAAGAATAATACGCATACTTTCAGATGTGTTTTCTTTCGGCTGTTTTAATAATAACTATGCGTTGGAGAACTGTATATTGAGCTATTTTATACAGCGTATACAGAGTCTCACTAAACCCGCTTTCTGTGTTTTTAGAGTGTGTATCTTAAATATGTAATTCTCTATTTACCTTTCCCTTTCGCAGACTCGTTAGTGTGGCCTTACATGTACGAATTTATATAAAACGATTTCTTATCTACAACATACGTTTAAAATTATTTTCACCTTGATCGTGTAAAGTCAGCCTTTAACATTTTTTATATATTTATATATATATATATATATATATTGTCAATTTTCGACGTTTACATTCTAGAAAACAAATATCGGTTTTGACATTAAAAAGATACGCACGATAAAAGTAAAAGATACTGGTGATCGCAGATTTTCGTCTGATATTTAAGCTAGGATGGTGATAAAGAGTGCCCCTACTACTACTAAATATGAAATTAGACTTCTATTTTACATACAAGATCCGTCTTATAAGAAATACCTCTATCAAAAAAAGGGTTTTAGATTTATAAAACAGGTCCGAACGCCCATTCGGGAAACAAGATTATTAATAAAAAAATTGAATGGAAACCTGGCGTTTAAAATAGTTATTTACCTAACTAGTTCGGAAAGTTAATTTTACCGCATGAGCACTTTGTTTGCAGTACGACCGCAGGGAGTGCTGCATTTAGTGCGAATTCGGGAAAATATATTCCGAATAAGTTAGGTACAAAGTTTTTTGTAACGAATAAATTAATAAAATTTAAAAACAAATAATTTAACATTGTTTGGTTTTTTTATTTCAAATGGAATGGTAGCATAGCCGGCAATGTAATGTTGCATTGTTGTTATGGTTACATGTCAACAAAAATTTAATTGTTGAGGGGCCATTTTGTTTAAAATTATTTTTGTTAAATTTGTGAAAAATGGGTGATTCCGAAGAAATTCTGACGCTACCTGATGTTAAAGAAGCAGCAATTAAGACAGGATTGAATTTACCTCCTTAAAAAAGTCAAGGGCGGTATAATAATAAGACCACCTATAAGAAGTTTCTTGATTGGTGTAAGAAGAACGTGACAAAATTTACGGAAAATTGTTTGTTGGCCTTTTTCCAAGAACAAAGTCAAAAATCAACGTGGTCTGTTTATTCAATGACAAAATTGTGTTTAATGTCGAAAATGTCGATATTTCAAAATTTTATAAATTAATTACCTTTATAAAAAGAGCAACAGAACATAACAAACCTTAAAAATCTGCCGTGTTGGACGATATACAAATTTAAAAATTTATAGATGAAGCACCTGATTCGTCCTATCTGATGATGAAGGTAATAAATTACTCGTACATGTTTTATTAACATTTTAAATATAGCCTTTAGATAGGTCTAATATTAGGTTTTTGTGGTGCATTAAGGAGGGAAGAACTGTGCAAAATGAAGCCTGCTGACATTGAGTTTCGATAGTGAAAACATTGAAAAAAATTTTCCTCGGCACATGGGTTAACTGTAAATTACACAGTTAATATCAACATATACTGTAGCTTCCAGCAACCAATGTGAAATTAACAGTTTTGTTTTCGTTCGCTACCAATAAACCATTTCTTATTTACGTTTTTGATTATAAATTATTTAACAATAATCACCACACTTTTAATAATTTAGTAGATTGGAGTATTTTTGAGTGGTGCCCACGGCGCAGTTGTCACAAAACTGTAGCGCGTCTATTCAAATAATTTGATTTATGTGAATAATTAATGCGGAATTATCAACTTTAGGATTGAAAACCAAAATTGTGTTACCATTTACTACGAACATATTACAAACTATACCTTATTCAAGACACCAGCCGTTGCACGACGTTAATCGTATACCACTACTATAATTATAATTTACTATAAAACTTTAATAAAATCTGCATTAAAACCAAAATGTCATCGTAAGTACAGTTGGTATTAAAAGTCATTAATCGTGTAGGGTTAGCAACCATATTTTATCCTTGTCGCACACTTTGCAGTACGTATTTACAACTAAAAAAAATATAAACTCATAAAATATCCGATGTTGTCACGGCAAATTTTGTTTACTTTGTTACATTCACCGGCAAGCACTTAACCTATTTGTTTTAAATTGTCTTACGAAAAACAGTACTTTTTCATGTTTTTTCTGTATTCTGATCAAAAGCTTATGAGTAAATCATGTCTTGCACTCATGGCGCCCGCAAAATTTTTTGATGAGGTAGCAAGAGAAAATGCTGACGTCTGATGACCATAATTTAACCCTGATTTTTGTATTTGAATTGAGTTAATAGTTACATGGGCATGAGTTACTGGCTGATAACTGAAAAAACGAACATGTGCAGTCCAATGTGTTGACGAATGCTCTACTGTGTAAGTTAGTAGTTACAACACGTCCGACACCCGTACAGTAAAAATTTGTGAATAGTGATATGATTAATTAAAATTGATTAATACTGTAACGCACGTTATTAAACGTTTGGGCCCCGAGCGGTAGACATTGTAGACAACCAAACTTACACGAATGGAATGCACGTACGTCCGAGTGGGTTGCCTATCATGGGCAATGGAATAAAATAGAACAGAACGGAACGTAGCTTCTCTAACGCGGAGAAGGAGAACATTCCAGAAATAATACGTCACGTCTGCTATATAAGACTGCCTCGCCGCGGGGACAGGCAGTTATAATCCAAGCGTGTTATGAATTAGATAAAATAAGTATAGTTTATAGAAGCTTACATGCCTTATATAGATATAGTTGGTGATAAATTACTTATAGTTATTGGTTATTGAAGCTGTTTGAGTGTTGAGTGTTCGAAATAAAAGAAGTTTGGAGCATTATATGTAAAGGACTAAACGTAATTACAAGATTCGTTACAATACGTTAAGCTTCGTCGTTTCCTTCCTCTCAGTGTTGAAGTTTTCTCTAATCGAAATAATGAACGATATAAGGCGTTTTTTACCAATAACCAAAACTCGACGATGACGCCGATGGCGCGTCTTCAATTGAAAAAACTTCAGTAAGAGAAATCGCTGTTGCTGTTGAAGAACCTTCAAATTCGTCTAAATCCAATTTTAGTACACTCGACATCGTTTTGTACTTGAATACACACATCGATGACGAACTCCGTATCAAGTTGTTAAAAGAACCTTGGAAGCCCAACATACGAATTCAAAAAAGATGTACCCAAAGAAAAAAGATCGTTTCTATTCAAATGGATGCAATTGGTTAACTTATTCAGTTGTTGCGAAAGGACCTTTTTGTAGATATTGTTTCTTATTTACTACTCCGAGTATCGTAAACCGTGGTCGCTCAGATGTTAGATTCATTCATCAACCCTATACTACGTATACAAAATTTATCGACGTTGCAAAAAAGCACGTGGAACAATTATATCGTTCGCTGTTGTTTAGTGCTCTTCACGACTTACCTATTCGTGGTCATGAAGAGGAAGGATCAGTTTTTCGCGATCTACTAGAAGTTCGTTTGGATGCTGGCGATGAAGTTTTAAGACATCACTTGGAAAGCAGTTCGCAAAATGCGTTATACATTTCACACAGTACTCAAAACGAACTAATTGAGAGTTCTGCGAATGTTTTAAAAGCAAAAATTATTCACGAAGTAAACGAAGCGTCTTTTTTTCTGTGCTTGCCGACGAAACAGCAGATATCGGTGGAACCGAACAACTGGATTGGAGTGCGGTACCTTCGTCGTGAAGAACAGAAGTATGTTACTAGCGAAGAATTTTTAGGGTATGTCCCACTTCAAAAACTCGGTACTGAATCAATTTCTGAACCATTTTACAATTTTTAAGAGAGCGTGGATTTAAACCTACTCGTGGGTCAAGGGTACGACGGCTGTAGTACAATAGCTGGGCATGTTGGTGGCGTGCAAAAACTGATTAGGGATCAATATCCTAAGGCCCTGTACTTTCAATGCGCTAGTCATATATTAAACCCGGTTATTAATGATCAAAATAATTTCCCTGAAATAAGAAATGCTGCTGGTACGACTAAAGAAGTCATCAATTTTTTTCGAGAATCTATATAGCGAAGACACATGATTCCAAATGTTCCTCTTATTTGTGAAACTCGTTGGTCTTCAAAATACCAAAGCATTCGGATATTCTTCAAAAATTTCGAAGATATTGTAAAAGCTTTGGAAGGATTTTCGTTGAATGGTGTAAATTCAACTACGCGAACCAAAGCTTATCAATTACATGCAACAGTTACGACTCCAGGTTATCTTGTACCTCTTGTTGTTATGGCAACTTATTCATCGTTGCTTGAACCAGTGTACCAAGAACTTCAAAGTGTAAACATGAACATCATGTCCGTTAATGATCACATCGAAAATTGGTAATTGTACTGGCCTCTCATCGTGAAAATGCTTTAGAAGAATTTCGTTTCAATTTTACGAAAGTTCAAGAGTTTTGTGAAAAGTTAGGAGTCGAAATGAAACGTCCACGTCTGACTGGAAGGCAAACTGGCCGTTCAAATCAGCCAGCTGAAGAATATTTTAGAACATCTATCTTCATACCGAATTTGGATTCCATTATTTGATCTCTATCAGATCGTTTTTCGCAAGCACATTCGAAAGCATTTTCACTTATACAACTGCAAAAATAGAAAACCGAAATTTCTCGACGTTATTGATGATATCAACAGTGTTTACGGTGATTTTTTTTCCAAATTTTCCAAGTGAAGCGCGAACTTGGTATGATATATTGTCTAGGTCTACTAACGATTCACCTTCGATAAAGTTGGAGTATATCGATTTAATTTTTGAAGCAGAACAATTTTATCCCTCCATACCTGCGGCATTTAAAATAGCACGTACTCTACCAGCTAGTACCTGTTCTATTGAACGTTCATTTAGTACCTTGGGAAGAGTAAAAACATGGAACAGATCTATTATAGGAGATGAACGTTTGTCGGGATTGTGCATGTTGAGTGTACCCCGCAAAAGGGCACGAGATGATAAACATTTCGTCGATAATACGATCAATGATTCCGGAAAAAAAACCACGAAGGTTGCAATTTCTTTTCAAGTAAGTTTTAAGTTTGTATTGGGTGTCCCACATAAGATCCTCTATCCCCTTATCTCGAAAGATAAGTGTTATTGTTTTTAAGGGACCTTTTATATTATATTCTTTTCACGTATGCTCAGTTTTTCATGGCCAGAAATCAACTCTTAAAAATTAAATGGGGCACCCTGTATATTATTTTGGATATTGGTTCCTCATAAAAAATAAGGGTGACTTTCAATAAGATATTATACAGCTATCTCTCGTCGTTTAGGATTTAATAGCAGTTTTATTTATTTTTTTGCTAAAAACGTATTTATTTAAGGTAGTAGGAAAAAATATAAGCGTATCATATTTGGTGAATCTGCCATTTTTATATTACAGACAATACCACAATTATATAATTCTAGTTGTTTTCTTTGGCTACAAATTATACAGGGTGATGCCAGAAATTGATCCGATCGGGACATATAAAATCACCTATAAGTCGATCATTTTAAATGGAACACCCTGCATATCATTGCCGACTTCGATTGTTCACAAAAAATTAAGGTAACTTTGTACAAAATAGCCTATACCCATCTCTAGGCGTTTAGAAAATATTCGCTATTAAACATTTTTTATGCAATAAAAATACCTTTCGTTTAAATTTAATGAGGAAATTCGTTACAAATATTTTTTAACGGACTGACCGCAGTAGATTTTCAATAATATACTGTAGTTTATAATTTTAACTAACATGTCTGTTTTTCTGAGAAAATCATTCACTACATATCGTAAAATTAAACCAAATATCGCATGTAATCAAAACCAGCTAAAGCTGCAAAATCAAAATTGCAATGGAAAACAAATAAAGTGCTTTGGAAACCAACGTAAACAAGAATTGTCAAATAATAATTTTGGTTTGTTGTGCGTTAAGTTTATCTTTAGCTTATAATGTTTTATAGTGCCGAAGAAAGGTTACATTTCTATCAGTGTTATCTCCAAAATAACAAAAGCATTGCAATAATTACTAGAGTATATCGTCAACAGTATCCGGAAAGAAGAATACTGGAAAGGTCCATATTTGGGCGAATTGAACGAGATCTCGAACAGCATGGTGTTTTAAAATATGCAAAAAGAAATAAACCTAAAAATATCTTGGATGATGAAACGCAATTAAATATATGTTTGTATTTCGAAGAATTTGCAGAAAATTCCATCAGAGATGCAGAAAAAGACTTAAATATTGCTAGAACTAATATCCACTGGACGCTGGAAATAAATAATTACAGGTCGTTTAAGTTCGCTAAATTACAACACTTAGAGAACTTAACGATCATATTCTACGCTTGGAATATTGTAACCTCATGATGGATCGACATTTTCATGACCCTAATTTTTTGAACAAAATTTGTTGGACGGACGAAACGATATTTACTACCTCAGGGATATTTAATAGAAAGAATACTCATTATTGGTCTCAATAAAACAAAAAGAAGATTAAAACTATACATCAAGGTCGCGGTAGTGTACATTGCTGGTGTGCGATTTACAGGAATCAAATAATAGGTCCTCTATTCCTGGATAACCATTTAAATGGTGTGAGGTACCTGGAGCTACTGACTAACAATATCAGACCGTTACTAGTGGTCAATAATAAAAATAAATAATATTATTTACCAAATGGATGGAGCACCTTGCCATAACACCATTCAAGTAAGAAATTATTTTAATGAAAACTATGCAGAGGTCGTTGGGCGAAATGGAAATATTCGTTGGCCTCCGCGGAGTCTAGATTTGACCTCCCTGGACAATTTTCTGTGGGGAACATTAAAGGATAAAGTCTATAAAAATAAACCTCCAGATATTGATTATCTCAGGAATCGAATAAGGGAAGAAATTCAAAATACCAATGAAAGTGCTGCAGTAAGAGACGTTTTAAGAAAACTAGAAGTCATCTACACAACTTTTATTGCTCAGAATGTAGGCCATGTAGCACATTTACTTTAATTGGTTCTTTCGTTATATGTATTTGTTTTGTTTGTTTTTACATATTAATTAATTTGTAATTAAATGTTCACTATTAACTTACCTTCTTGCTACTTACTTAATAATTCAAAAAACTTATCGTATTGTTAAATGTTAAAACATTTCTTTATTTGTTAAAATATCGTTGAAATAAAAGACTAAATATTGTTGTTGTATCAAACATAGGTATTTTATTTTACCGATCATTTGGCAGGCACCACCTATACATTCGGAAAATTATGTTTGATTTATTTGTATGTTCAATTACATACACACACAAAATTGTGTCATAGTAACGTGTTCGTTAACTGTTATAAAAACCCCATTAAAAAGACCGGAAAGTAATATTTACTTATATATAACTTAGAGTTAAATTAAATTAACATGTTTCTAAGAATATCAAACTGATATAATGGAAATAAAAGGCAAAAGGTTTTATTATTATACACGAATTAACAATAAGTACAAGTTTAAAATCTACGAATACGTACCAACTATTTGTAGAGCTGATCTTATGACGTCATCCTATAAGAGTAATAATACATTTTCAAAATCTTTATCGACATTTTTGTTAGCAATATCAGGTAAAAAACATATATATATATATATATATATATATATATATATTAAAAATAATACGCTTCCATTTAGAAGTGTTTTTTCATTCAGTTGTTTTAATAATGATAACATATGTTGAACTGAAATATTTTTTATACGTGTCCACATGTTTTCTCACTAAACACGATATGTGAATGGTTGGATATAAACTGGCTATTACATTCCGATCATTAACAAATTTAGAAAGTACTACAAAAAACCTGATTACTACTACTCGTATTTAGCGATTATGCTGTACTTACAAATATTTTAAAAGTTTTACTAACACACAGACTCACGCACACATATGTACTTCACGTTATATGGATTTTTAGCAGTTGTGATTAATAGCAATGTTAACTAAACGATTTAAAATTTCTAATCTGAAATAAGAGTGACGTAATCTAATCTAATTTATTTGAAATTTCATAGAGAGCATCACCATCATCGAGACTTTGAGATACATTCACCTCATCGCTTCACCTTAAACGATTATATTGTAACAACCTATAAAGCAGCTAATAACCCTAACAGTTTTATCAGACTATTATTACATCGACATGAGGTTATCCCTAAATTAACTGCTTTCAGCATGGCTGTGGAAATGCTGCACACTCTTCAAATCTTTCAGTTCGTTCGTAGAAGTTGTACCACATTCATTTCCATTCGTGCGTGCGTGTGCGTGCGTACGAAGGTAGAGGTAGAGGAGAAGGACGAATCTCAAAATCATGATGATGATAGCGACGAATCATTGTTAAAGAAGAAGAAGACCGATAAAGGTTGTTGTTAAATAAAAATGAAGTATTGTTGTTTATAATAATAATAATATATTTTCAAGCGCTAAGCTTTCCTTTAATTTTGTCAATAAGCTTGTTTATCCTAACGGTGCTCACCGTCTTGATTCATGTATGCAGCTTTACGAATTTTCGCGTTAGCGTGTTTTTTCGCTGGCGTGTTTTCGTTTGTGTGTTTTCGTATTTGCTTGTTTTCGTTTTACGTGTTTTTCGTATTTGTATGTCTTGGCGTTTGCGTATTTGCGTGTTAGCGTGTTTTCGTGATAGCGTTTTTTTTCGTTTGTGTTTTGTGTTAGCGTGTTTTCGTGTTAGCGTGTTTTCGTTTGTGTTTCGTGTTTGCGTGTTTTCGTGTTAGCGTGTTTTCGTTTGTATGTAGTTGTAGGCAATATTGTGTTGACTAAAAGCCATAATTGGAAACGCTGCTTGCTATGCCCAGACCGAGGGGTTATGTTCAATTAGCTTTTGACAGATGTATTTATGATAAGGTCAGGCTTGAATGTAAAATAATATAGAGGTGAAACTAGCTAGCTAACGTGTTTTGCTGCTACATGCATCACAGTATTTATTAGAAAACGTACTACAGTCTCGAAACAGAATGCAGATAAAATTGAAGGAAATGAATGCGGTACAACTTGTGCGAACGAACTGAGCGGTTAATTTAGGGATAACCTCATGTCCATGTAATAATAGTGTCTGATAACACTGTTAGGGTTATTAGTTGCTTTATAGGTTGTTACAATATAATCGTTCAAGGTGAAGACGATGAGGTGAATATATCTCAAAATCTCGATGATGTTGCTCTCCATGAAATTTCAAATAAATTAGATTAGATTACGTCACTCCTATTTCAGATTATAAATTTTAAATCGTTTAGTTAGCATTGCTATTAATCTCAACTGGTAAAAATCCATATAACGTGAAGTACACATATGTGTGTCTGTGTGTTAGCAAAATTTTTTAAATATTTGTGTGTTTTCAAAAGTAAATTTTATAAGTACAGCATAATTGCTAAATACGAGTAGCAGTAATCAGGTTTTTTTGTATTACTTTCTAAATTAGTTGATGATCGAAATGTCAGTTTATATCCAACCATTCACAAATCGTGTTTAGTGGACACGT